>JAURVB010014692.1:0-40482 GCA_033002965.1 Piper betle | reverse complement strand
CATTGCATCTAGGTTTGCCAATTGCTTGTTGGCTTAGAAAGCATGACATAGTATGGCATTGCATTGCATTTCATACACATTGCATGGTCTTCCTATATCACACACAGCTATTGAATTTCTCCAAATTGTTTTGTGGTGCTTATGAGGAACTTGGAGTTGGGATCTTGAAGATTGAAGACCATCAAGGACTTGAGGAGTACGAAGATGTTCCAAACTTTATAAGAATTGAGAAACACACCTAGTACATCAAATCCAAGTTGCTTATTGAGAAGATTGTAGTTGATCGAAGATGGAAAGAAGTGTTTTCATCATCAAAAAGAGGGAGATTGTTTGACCCATAGATTTTGACAATGAAACACTCCAATGCCACTCGAAGGCTTATTATGATCTTGAATACAAGTTTCAAAGGATTAGACATCAAATATCTTGGCTACAACATTTGGAAAATGAATTGATAGATCAATCAATTATCGATCACCGAGGATTCAAAAAATTGAGCGATTAGCAAATTGATCAACAATCGATCATAGTTAATTACGGTTTCCAATAAGGTGATCATTGACTAAGGTGAAGCTCGGATTTGAACATTGATTTGGAAAATTCAACTCAAGGACTTGGGCAAAGTCTTCAAAATATTAATTGGTTATTGGATTTGGAGCTTTTTGGATCGAATGACTGGACTTTCAACAACCGAACAATTGGGTCAAAAAATGTGACAATTGGCCAAACTCTGAAGAGAAGTCAAACATTACTTTTCTAAATCAATGGCTGAGAAGGGATGTCTTTGGCTGTAAATAGGAGACATTGGAAAAGGTTTGGAAAGAATAAGGCTATTGAGTGATTCAAAATTTGAAAGAGCTTGGTGCAGAGATCAAAGTGGTGAAGCTAAGTGGGCTACTGTAAAAGAGATTGGCTAGCTTATATTAATGCCACTTTGAGAGTTCTTGATTGTAAAAGATCCAAGTTGTGATCTTTGTGAGAAAATCTTGTAAACTCCAAGGTTTTTTAGAGTGTGAGGAAGCCTTCACCATTCAGTGTAGATTGTGTGTAGTGAAAACTAACTTCAGTTGGCATTGCTCCAAGTTGTTGGAGTGTTGCTCCATTGTATTGAAGTGTGGTGCTAGTTTCCTTAAGCTTGGTGGAGAGCTTGTAAGGGCTAATGTGCTTATTGCTTTAGCTTAGTAGAGAACTTGTAGACGAACAAGGGTTGCTTTTAGGTGTACAAGTGTTTGTCATAGTTAAGTTAGAGACCTATTCGGTGGGCTACGATAGAAGAGTAAGTGTTCCAAACCTCTATAAAAACTCCTTGTGTCTTGATTGTTTGATTTCCTCTCTATATTTGTTACTTTTCTTTTTGTTAGAATACTTGTTCATTTCATAAGCATATTAAGCATTTGATAATATTTCTCACGCAAAGCACTTGTGTTAGACAAGTTTGCTTTAGTGGTTTGTGTGAGTTATTTGAGTCAAACTCATTCACTTGTATAGTTTGATTGTATTTGCCAACACTTGAGAATGATTTTGAATTGAATTTCATATTGTCTATTGTTGAACATTACATGTTTGTTTAAATTATGCTTTGATTATATTTATTATGTGTAACTAGCAATTAGCAACCTTGGGATACGTAGGCATACTAATTTTTGTGTTTAGTTTAATTTTTGTTAGTCATTACCTATGCTAGGACCCTACAAACCGTTAGATTGAACTACTCGTTCCAAAAGAACATCCCTTCCACCCTTGTCAAGTCTTATTCATGTGTATAAATTTACCGTTGAGCATAAGGGTCATGGAGACTGACCAATTTGGACTTGGAGCATGAATGCAACAGAAAACTCTTCTCAATTTTGCAGCTTGCTGGGCATTTGATTGCCAATTTTTGTTTTTCCATCTGTTCCTAATACATTAGTAACATTATATTTCCTTCATCTGTTTTTTATTATTGAACATACCATTCTTTGTTTGAGTGATGGGGACATAATTGTATCTTAATGCTTGTAGTTTTTGTTATAAATTTTATAAAAAGTATGATAATAGAAAAAATAGCTAATCTCAACACTTGAATGCTTTTTTATATGTCTAATAATATATATTTATATTTTAAACTAACACCCTATCTGGTTGAAAAAATAAAAAAATAAAAGTTTTAATAAATTTTATTGCAATTTTTTTGCTTGAAACATAAATTTTGTTAGAATCTAAAAATTTGTGTTTGGCAAAAAAATTTGTTTCTTTAAAGGTCAAAAATTGTGTTTGCAAAAGCCTCCAACAAAACAAAAAAATGTTTGAGGGATTCTACCCCAGCCTTGAGTTAATGCTAGAATTAAAAAAACGAATCTCTTACACAATTTTTCCTTGGACAGTGCAAGATTGGGCCTTCCCATTCTATTCTTTCCCCATTTATTGCTATCACCTCCCTTCTGCCCCAAGCAGCCTTCCCCTGTTCTATCTTAATCATAGGCTAGATGACTGGCAATGCAGGAAAGAATGAGTTGTGATAATTGTTGGTTTATCCCTCCCATGAAGAAACATAGAGGGAAGAAGAAGAAAGCGGCTAGTAGAAGCCTTGCTTGGGTGTGCCCATTTCCTAAAGCCACGTACCTTGGCAAAACATTTCGTATGCCTTGGCGTGGCAGATGTGGTTTTTCTTATGTAGTGTCTTTTCACGAATGTTTTAGAGAGAGATCAATTTTTTAGAGGGTGCCTAGGTTTTGAGCGTGGAGAATAGAAACAATTTATGAGATTGTGATTGATTGGATTGCTAATTTTTTCGATATTGGATCATCAATGTAAAAACCATGATTTTTATTACAAGACTCGAACCTAAATATTATGAAATAAATATAGATGAACCAATATGGTTGGTTATCAAGTCGACCGGTCATTGTTCAACTTAAGGTCACCTAGAAAATACCTATTCATGAATGGATAATGGGCTGTAAGAATTTAATGAAGGAGTCGTTGAACCTAGGAAATACCAATGGATGATGGGGTGTGAGAATTTAATAAAGGAGCTCGTTGAACATAGGAAATACCAATGGATGATGGGGTATGAGAATTTAATGGAGGGAATGGTTGAAGTGTATATATATGCTGGAGGAGGGAGTATTTCATCCCTCATCTCCATCCCAGGCGACCTCCCCATTACTGTGTGAGTATTTCATCCCTCATCTTATTTGTTTCCATTAGGATTCTTGCATGCAAGGTTTGTTGAAGACGCCCTGCCAAGTTTCTAGATCTCCAGCGTCTTATGCATGGGCTTCTTGTTGATTGCTTAGTTGTTTTGTACATGGACATGTTAATAATTAATTATCATTAGAATTGCAGAAAATTAAATAAGGAATGAAGACTAACATGAACTAATTACATCATTTAAAATTGATAGTCTATTAGTCATGTAAGTTGCATGTAGGTTCATGCAAAATAAAATTATACTAATGTATAATTTTATGCCCTCATTTAGATTAGGGTTCACGGGTCACAGTCAGACGAAGTCACAAGTCAGGTACGTATAATAGGTAGAACATCATATTTTCCTTATTGGTAGCCTTGGTCGGCCTGAGCCCAGATTCGACCACCATGCACCGAGTGCAACCGGGGTCAAAGAATTGACTCAGTCTGACACGGGGTCGTATTATGTGCGTAAATTGTGTAATGCATCGACATTGTTTTGGAGTAGTGATAGCCGCCCCATAAAAAGGCTACGGCCGGGGTGAGCGAGGCACAACGATTCCTCCATCGCACTGGAGTGCAGTGATAGCCTCCCCATAAAAAGGCTACGGCCGGGGTGTGTGAGGCACTGGCACTAGAGTTGGCAGTGAGAGCTTCCCCACAAACGGGGCATAGCATTCACCTGAGTGCAGTGATAGCCTCCCCACTAAAAAGGCTACGGACGGGGTGTGTGAGGCACTGGCACTAGAGTTGGCAGTGAGAGCTTCCCCACAAACGGGGCGTAGCATTCACCTGAGTGCAGTGATAGCCTCCCCATAAAAAGGCTATGGCCAGGGGTGTGCGAGGCACTGACACTAGAATTGGTAGTGAGAGCTTCCCCACAAACTGGGCGTAGCAATCACCCGAGTGCAGTGATAGCTTCCCCACAAAAAGGCTACGGCCGGGGTGTGCGAGGCACTAGCACTGGAGACGGTAGTGGTAGCCTCCCCACAAAAGGGCTACGGCCGGGGTGTGCGGATCACAGCGGATACCTCCTCCGCATTGTTTTGGAGTATAGCGGAATCGCTCCACCGCATATTAAAATAAACATAAGGAAATAGTGGAATGTACTTGATTTGTTATTATCTATTATACTACTTAGTGTTGAAATCACTAACGCGGAATTGCCTCCGCAGGTGATGCAGATACGAAATTAGGTGATTGACAACCAGGGCATGGAGCAAAATAAATATGAGGACTCCTTTTTTATTTATTTGAGAAATAAGTGTGGCTACTGGGAAACGGTCTAAGACTGTGGGATCTTTATATATGTTTTTGTTTAAAAAAAATGTTAGACATATTTGCTTAATTGTGAGTAACACCTGGCCAGCTAGGCCCACAATGTTGTGACAAATGGCCGGATTGTTACAATCAATCAAAGTGGACTCGTCATCAATATCAACACCAGTTTGGTTTGTCTTGGTTTCTCATTCATATTTTAGATCAATCTTAGCTATGATTGATATTTTATTGATCTCTCTGTGGAGAGGAGCCTCTCAAGGTTGTTGTTTATATTTTGTGAAGAGGTTTGTCTCTTAGGATCAAATATTGGTGATTGTAATTGATATACATTATAGTGAAAATTTAGGTGGTTATTTCCCTACTGATTTGGGGTTTTCCATGTTAAATTTGTATGTGCTTTACTTATTTGCCTATGATCTATGAGTTTATGAATGTTTGTCTTTATCTTGTCTAAGCTACAACAAGGAATTGGGATTAGGTGATTGAGGAAAAATCCTAATAAATGGTATCAGAGCTTGGCTAAAGTGTATTTGTTGAGTTGTGTTTGTGTTGACAAGATGGTAGAGAAAGGTGCAACCAAGTTTGAAATCTCTAGTTTGATGGGAGGAATTTTTCTATGTGAAACGTAAAAGTCTATGTAAGTATATTTAAGGATTGTTTAATAGGGGCATCACTCTTGTCTAAAGAATTGAAGAGGAAATTAGTGAATAGATCTACTTCATCTTCAAGAGAGTATGCTTTAGATTTTGAGGGGAGCAAAGGTAAAGCAAATAATGCAAACAATGGTGAGATAGACAATGGAAACTTCAAGCCAAGAGGTGCATTAGATGTAATTATTGTGATAAGGTTGGTTACATTAAAAGAAATGTCTCTAGTATAAAAGGAAGTAGCAAAATTATAAAAGAAAACCCAAAATGTCTCTAATAATGACTTGGTGGCTATTTATGATTGGACTGATAAGTAGTCGTTATGCCACTCATGGATCGAATTAGGTGGTGGATTCATGAGCATCATTATATGCAACATTTGATAGGAGACCCTTTACTACGTACAGACAATGAAATTTTAGAATGATGAAGATGGGTGATCATGAAAATTATAAGGTGGTTGGTATTGGGGATGTGACTGTTGTAACCAATATGGGTCATATACTAATTTTAAGGAATGTGAGACATGTTACAGAGTTGAGACTAAACTTGATGTTGGCTGGGAAGTTGGATGATAGAGGGTTTACTTCACATTTCAAGCTAATAGTGTATGCAAGTTGATGAGAAGATCGCTTGCTGTAGCCGGTGGGAAAAAATCTAGTAGTTTTTATAGAACAGTATTGCATGGTTCTAAGACAAGTAGTATTTTCACTCATGGCAGTTATACCAAGAAAGTGTGGTGTGGCATGTTGGACACAAGAAGGTAGAAGTGTAAAACCAATGATTTGAATCAGCGTTTTATAAATCTGAACCGGTCAGTTCAACCATTAATTTCAGTTGAGTAGAGTTTTAATTACGAGACGACCACTCATTTTTCTCAACGACCATTCATTTTTCTCACTGACCATTCATTTTTCTCACTAACAACTCATTTTTTCCCCCATGACACCTATATATTCCACACTTTTGACATTGTCATCATTCCGCCACCGCCATCCTTTTCACCCAACTTTCTTCTTCTTTTTCTTCCTTCTCTTTTCCCCATGATCCTCACTCAAGCCGGCCACAACCTCGTCACCATCCCCGCATGAATGACGGTTAGGTACGAAGTAGGAGCTCACCGTTTAGGCACTAGGACACACTCGGAGCTTTTACCAGGTCCATTTAGGATTCACCCCTAATTTACTGTTCTATTTTATCATAATTTTATTTTTACAGATTGTAGGACGAGTTGAGTGGTGTTTTATCAGATCCCACTTAGCTCGGGCCATTTAGTTGAATAGTTTTCCTGATTAATAACCCTTGAGGATGAGATCCCTCAAGTATGTTTTCGAAAACAAGCTCTACCACAAGTTGCCTTCGAGTCTATTATATAAATCCCTACCAAGACTTATATATATTTAGTTTCAAATTTTTCGATAACTGTACTATGCAAGCGAGCATGTGCCAGTTGAAGCCACCGATAACCATGCTATGCAAGTAGCATATGCCAGTCGTAAGCCAAGAATCCCGACAACCATTTTACGCAAGCAGCATGTGCCAGTCAAAGCCGCTGGCAACCATGCTACCAAAGTAACATGCGCCAGTCGTAAGCCAGGAATCCCAACAACCATGCTACGCAAGTGGCAAGTGCCAGTCAAAGCCACTGACAACCATGCTATGCAAGTAGCATGTGCTAGTCATAAGCCAGGAATCCCGACAACCATGATACGCAAGTGGCATCTGCCAGTCGAAGCCGCCGACAACCATTTTATGAAACTAACATGTGCCAATCGTAAGCCGGGAATCCCAACAACCATGTTATGCTAGTGACATGTGCCAATCAAAGCCGCCAACAACCATGCTATGCAAGTGGCATGTGCCAATCGTAAGTCAGGAATCCCAACAACCATGCTAAGCAAGTGGCATGTGCCAGTCAAAGCCACTGACAACCATGCTAAGCAAGTAGCATGTGCCGGTCGTAAGTAAGAAAAAGGGCTTAGGATATAACAGTAGTCCCAAGGGACCAGAAAGTGAAATGTGAAAAGGCCGAGAGAGGCATTAGCAGCAGCAAATCAGTTCAATTAAAGATGATTTCAGTTCAATAGACGCTCTTCAGAGATTTCACGATGTTTTCTTTCATATGAGAGTTGGTCTTATAGCAAGTTTGATATTAGTTATATTTTTGGACCAGTAACATTCATTACTGACATGTTTTCCTAATATATGTAGGTGATGATCACGAGTAGGATGAGCCAGCCTGGACAAAGGAGCAGTGATGTCTCTTGCACATATGCACACTTGCCGATATAATATTTGTTTTGACTATTTTAATTGTGTTGTTATGTAATTATGAACAATGAAAATACTTTTGATGAAGATTGTGGTAAGTAGAAATGGATAGTAATATTATGATGTGAAATAGATATGTGTGTGCTAGTCGAATGATGTGAATAGAATGAATAAGTGGGTTGAGACCCAAATGTCGAGAATGTTTTGATGTGATCGAATTAAATGTTTTGGCATGTCATTCATGTAGTAGCATGTTAGGTTTATTTTTGTGCATTCATCTATGCATGACGATTGACATCTTCCATCTCGAGATGCCGAGAGTAGATCCGCAGGGTTGGGTTCGGGTTAGCCGACCTAACTGATACTAGTGACATTCCAGTTCATTTTTCAGTGTAAACTAGATTTGGGGTGTTACAATTTTGTGTATCAGAGCAAACTCTCAGTTGATTCAGTTGGAAGATATTTTCATAGGTGATGTGTGTGCAAAGATTGCTCCAAGTCCAGCTAGCAGGTATATATTTATGTGCTTGTTGTCTTTGATTTATAGATTTCTCACCAATAGGCAGTATGACAGTATTTTTAGGATTGGATCAGTGAGTAGGGGTAATCATGGTAAGAACTCAAAGTACTCGGAACAAGACTTCATCACCTCCTTCTTCCAGACAAGCTAGGCCTACTCATGTTCACAGTGAGATGGTGTCTAGCCGATCGAGAGCCACACCACCACTAGGAAATCCCATTGAGTCAGGATTGGTAAGCCGCCTAGCTGGAGCCTTCGTAGTGGAAGCTGTTGCAGCATTAGAAGCCGTCAAACCGAAACGGAGGCTACCATTGCATGGTTGAGAGAGGTAGAAATCCAGATTTGCCACTTTTGGGGATGTGGTGCGAGCCGTAAGCAAAGCTGAGCGAATCTTAGCTACTCGACCCCACCAAGACTATGAACAGAGACAACAATACCCTCAACAATATCAACCAGATCAGGGGACACAACAGTGGCATAGCATAGATGCCCTATCCAGAATAAGAGTTATGGATGGACAATACACCCAACATGTCAAAACTGTGGACTTCGTCACGGAGAAATATGCAAAGTGGGTATGAACGTATGCTTTAGATGTGGTCAACCAGAACATCGAGAGTGAAGCCTCCTTAATTTAAAATTTTGTGGACAAAATTTTTAAAAGGAGGGAAGATTGTAAAATCAGTGATTCGAATCAGGGTTTTATAAATCTGAACTAATTGGTTCGACCATTATTTTCAGTCGAGTTAAGTTTTAATTACGAGACGGCCATTCATATTTCTCAATGACCATTCATTTTTCTCACTAACCATTCATTTTTCTCAACTGACCATTCGTTTTTCTCATTGAGCACTCATTTTCTTCCCCCTTACAACTATATATTCCTCATTTCAGACACTGTCATCATTCAGCCACCACCATCCTTCTCACCCAACTTTCTTCTTCTTTTTCTTCCTTCTCTTTTACCCCACCACGATCCTCACTCAAGCTGGCCACAACCTTGTTGCCGTCACCGCATGACTGACGATTAGGAGCTCACTGTTTAGGTGCTAGGACATGCTTGGAGCTTTTACTAGGTCCATTTATGATTAGCCTCTGATTTATTGTTCTATTCTATCGTGATTTAATTTTTATGGATTGTAGAATGAGTTGAGTAGTGTTTTATCGAATCCCACTTAGCGTGGGCCATTTAGTCAAATAGTTTTCCAGATTAATAAGCCTCAAGGATGAGATCCCTCAAGTATGTTTTCAAAAACAAGATCCACCACAGGTTTTCTTTGGGTCTATTATATAAATCCCTACTAAGACCTATATATATGCAGTTTTTATGTTTTTTGATAACCGTACTACGCAAGCCAGCAAGTGCCAATTGAAGCCCCCGACAACCATGCTACGCAAGTAGCACGTGCCAGTCGTAACCCGGGAATCCCAACAACCATGTTACACAAGCAGCATGTGCTAGTTGAAGCCATCAACAACCATGCTACACAAGTAGCATGCGCCAATCGTAAACCGGGAATCTCGAAGACCATGCTACGCAAGTGGCATGTTCCATTCAAAGTGCTGACAACCATGCTACTCAAGTAGCATGTGTCAGTCACAAGCCGAGAATCCCGACAACCATGTTATGCAAGTAACATGTGCCAATCGTAAGCCAGGATTCCTGACAACCATTCTATATAAAGGAGAGTTATGTTGATGTTAAATGAAACATCCTCTCGATAGTTTGTAAGCACATTTGACTCACAAAGGGAAGGCTTTAGGATCATGTGTCATAATTGCGGGTTCCTCATCACATTACCAGGTCCGTATAATTACTTGAAATGTTATATATTTCAATTTGGGAGTCATGATCTACCTGAGTCCACATTTGTTCACCATGCGCTGAGCGCAACCAGGGTCAAAGAATTGGCTTAGTCTGACACAGGGCAGCACCCTTAAAATTCTTTGAAAGAATAAATACCTGCCCCCATGCCGAAAGGGGTGACAGGGCGCAATGGCACAAGACAGCTCATTATGCACTTGTGATACCAAGAGGGTGAATCAATGGCAAATATCGATAACTATAGGCCAAGGGCCACGTAGTATGTGTGCGCATACATGGGATTGTAGCTGGATGGACGGCCACCCTCTCAAAATATTAAGAGGTCAGCATAGGCTCATAATCACTAAAAGATGTAATTCAGAAGATATGGAATATATTAATTATTTCTTGTAATTATATGACTTAATGTTTTATTACTAACGCATAATTGCCTCTACAAGTATGAGTATGGAAGGATGGGTAGAGTCGGGACAGCTGGAGGACTCTGTTATTGGACTGTTTTTTTTCTAGATTGTTTGCATGACAGTGGGATTTTGGTTCAGTTCATGGGGCTTAGATTATTCCGAGTCATTTGTATATTAAATTTATTACTATGAATTTATTCAAAATTTTGAAAATTAATAGAAAATTAATTTAGGAAACACTTAGTTTCATTTAGTAACACTTGGTTCGTGGTTCGGAACGGGCGGGTCGTTATAAGTGGTATCAGAGCTGTGTTTCCCATGTAACCATGCAAATCAATCATTTCCTTGTTGAAAGTCCAAGAGTCCACTGTCCCAAGGGTAAATTTCTTTTATAGAATTAATTTTTATTTTTTAGATTGTAAGTAATTATAGGTGTATACAAAATGGGTTGTAGGTGAACGTCAACAATGGGAGTTAATATTAAATAGAAACTACTTTTGACTACTTCCTAAGGGTGTACGGACTAGAGGGGCATCCAATTCAGTTGTTGTGGATACAATGATATCCTAAAAACCTCGAGATTGCTCAAGGTTTAGAAATGAATGCTAAAGACAAGATTGGACAAGGCCAAGAGTTAAAAGTGTCGAGTTGAGAGGTTGGGATAATAACGATGTTACATGGTTAAAGATATTTCTTCCTAAAAAATAAAAATGTTGTCAGGTCGGTGTACAAATAATTTGTAAGTCACTAAAGAAAAATGACCATTAGATGACACGAAAATTTGGATAATTGTCAAATAATTAAAAAATAATGTGCAAGAAGTTGATAGGATGCTTTATATCAAATGTTATGCATAACTATGTAACTTTTATTGCAAGAATAAATAAATAAATAAATAAAGGTAAGAAGAAATAGATGAAGTAACATTGATACTGTTATTAAAAGCGAATGAATTTCCCTAGTGGGGATTGAGGGGATGACTTCTAGATCAGGAACAAGTTGTAAGTCGAAGGGCAAATTAAAAGGGAACCTTTAGATGGAACGTAAGACAACGAGGTATCGTGTAGGTAATTGATTTATGGAGAGGTATCTTTAGCATACTAACAAGTTTCTATTAAGTGAGAGGACATTCTAGGTTAGGTTAATTACAGCATAACAACGGTATGGGACGGTGTGTCATGCTAGGTGCACGTGACACTTAGCCAATGAGCATATATTAGACGCCTTTACAATCGGAGGTGTTATCTAGGTAGTATGGGTGGTATGGGACACCTGTGTGATGTGGTTAACAGTGCCATGTGACATTGTGCCCTACTTTACCTATGCATATGAGTGGCAATGCTTAAATAAAAAAAATACCAATTTTCCTTCATTATATTTTAGAGGGCAAAAAATTCCGAAGCTGGGGAAATTGTAAAACCCTAATTTTTCTCCTTATAACCTTATTATATTTTCGAGGACAAAAATTCCTATGTTGGGGAGATTGTAAAACCCCTAAAAAAATAAAATAATAAATAATAATAATAATTAGGCTATTTTATTTAGGGTTTTGTAAATATTAAGAACGAACCATAAATAATATTTAACTAAATTAATTTTTAAGAATCAATATTGACCCTATGTTAAATGAAACATCATCTGGATAGTTTGTGAGCACATTTAACTCACAAAGTAAAGGCTTTAGGATCATGTGTCATATTTGTGGGTTCCTCATCACAATACCAGGTCCGTATAATTACTTGAAATATTATATACTTGAAATGTTATATATTTCGATTTGGGAGTCTTGGTTAGCTTGAGTCCACATTCGATCACCATGCGCCGGGCGCAACCGAGGTCAAGTAATTGGCTTAGTCTGACATAGGGCAGCATGCTTAAAATTCTTTAAAAGATTAAATACTTGCCTCCATGCTGAAAGGGGTAACAGGGCGCAATGGTGCAAGATGGCTCATTATGTCAGTTGTGATACCGAGAGGGTGAGTCAATGGCAAATATCGGTAAAATATTTATAATTACAGGCCGAAAGCTACGTAGTATGTGTGTGCATACATGAGATTGTAGCTGGATAGGCAGCCACCCTCCCAACATATTAAGAGCTCAACATAGGCTCATAATCACTAAAAGGCGTAATTCAGATGTTGTGGAATATATTATTACTTAGTATTTTATCACTAATGCAGAATTGCCTATGCAGGTTGAGCATGGAAGGGGTAGAGTCAAGACAGCTGGAGGATTCTGTTATTGGACTATTTTTTTCCTAGATTGTTTGCATGACACTGGGATTTTGGTTTGGTTTATGGGGCTTAGATTATTCCGAGCATTTATATATTAAATTTATTGTTATGAATTTATTTAAAATCTTAAAAATTAATAGAAATTTAATTTATGAGACACTTAATTTCATATAGTAATATTTGACTCGTGGCTCGGAACGGGCGGGTCGTTAGAGAGACTTTAGTGGAGGTAATAACTATGAAGACAAGATGGTTAATGTGGTCAAAAAGGCACTTAGTGTCCTATAGTAATATTTGACTCGTGGCTCGAAACGGGCGGGTCGTTACAGAGACTTTAGTGGAGGTAATAACTATGAAGTCAAGATGGTTAATGTGGTCGAAGAGGAGACTTCATGCCTTAGACCCAGGTTTATAATTTTGTGAAATTGTTTGAGAATAAGCAGGCACGGAAAGATGTGAAAACGGTGGTTTAAAATAAATCAGTTCATGAGTTCCCCCACGCGGTTGGGGGAATGAGCTAGAGGCCTCTAATTAAGGGGAGAAGGTGGTTATCGTTCGTACTGCCCATTACCGCCTTGACAGCTCACATGCCCAATTCACTTGATGTTTGAGGAAGTCAACAAAAGGAGTACCCTTCATGGTCAGCATGGGGAAATTTGTAGGTTCACCCCTCCCGTGAAGAGGCAGAGAGCGAAGAAGAAGAAAGTGATAGGCAGAAGCCTTGCGCTTGGCTACACAGCATGTCGCTTCAAGCCTGTTTTTAGAGGTCTCGTGCCTTGGCATAGGATTTCAACGCCTTGGCGTGTCGGACGCGATTTTTCTTATAAATACATCTTTTTCAAATTTTTCTTTTTTGAGAGAGATCAATTTTTTAGAGGGTTCATAGGGTATTGGCCATGGAGAACAGAGACAAACTGCTTGTTGTGAGAGGAAGGTGGTACTTTACGGATTGGGATCAATTGGATCACTAATTTCTTCCTCGGTTCATCAATCAAAGAGGGTTCTCCATCAAAATCAATGCCACTTCAGTTTGTTTTGATTTTTTAACAATAATTTTTATTAATCTTGGTTGTGATTGATAATTTAATGATGCGTTTGTAGAGAGGATTCCCTCGAGGTTGATGGTTCTATTTAGAAGAGATGTTTGTCTGTCTTGATCAAATACAGGTGATTGCAATTAATTTACATGAAATTGAAAATTTGGGCCGTGGTTTTCTCTTTCCCGATTTGGGAGTTTTCCACGTTGAATTTGTGTAAGTGACTTTGTGTAAGCTATACTTATTTGCCTATGATTTATGAGTTTATTATTGTTTAGCTTTATCTTGTCCAATCACATCAAGGAATTAGGATCTGTTGATTGAGGGGAAAATCCATAGAAAAATTGGTACACTACTATATTCTGACTTTCTAAATGCATTGAGTAGTTATTTTTATCATTTCAAGATGAGAGGGGACCGAAATAGGATATTGGAGTCAAGGCTAAAAGTACAACAATTCGAAGGCGACAAAAAAATTTCTCATGTCATCCACACTTTGAGACTTTTTCATTTTTATTTGTATTTTTATCTCTTGTGATCTCTTTGTAGGGCAAGAGTGATTCGGTCCCACTAAACCCTTAGATAACCCATGCAATGAACGGATTAATTCCATACCCAAAGAGTAACATGTAAAAAATTTTATGAGTAATAAAAAATTCAAAAAATTTTCCAACGAAATTTTTGAACAGAATTGGTAGCTTTCTTTTTCAACCAAATCTTTGGTTGTGATAGTTTCTGGACTCTTGTGCAAATCTTCCTTTTACTGGATTTTTATGCACCAGTTTATGTCATGCTCTCTTCTTAAAATAGAATATCACCTCAGTTTATGCAAGCTAGACTTTGTTATTCTAGCTTATGCTATGTTATGCGCTTTCTTTTATAAACGGATCTATCTATGTATTATTGATCTATTTAAGTATATACTTTTCTTCTATCGATCTATTTATTTATAATATAATAAAGCAAGGTATTTTTTTTCTAGATGTCCCTCACATGTTTTTGAGATGTTTTCATAAATTTAGAGAACATGAGAGAGTTGGTCTTAATTTGAAATAGATTTAGGAAATTGTAAATTATAATTAGTTTTAATTATAATTAAAACCTTTTTATAATCCTTCCCATCTCCGTCATTTTCATTTCACATTTCTCTCTCTGACTCTCTCTCATCTTTTTTCTTCTTCCTTCCTCCATATTTATGGGCTTACAAAAATAAAAAATTAGGTCTTTTTTTCTTCTCTTCATGAATTGATATATATTTTTGGAAACAATTAGTATGTTAAACTCATATAAGTTGGTAATGCAAGCATAATTTTGTTCCTCACTCTCATCAATAATTTTCTTGATTTTTGTTTTTGTATGTACAGAAAATTAAAGATAAACTTACCAATGATAAAGAAGAAACGTGGGAGATCATTTTGGTGCTTTAATTATTTGATAACAACGTATATTTTTTTCTCCTCTTAATTGTAAACTAATATTCGAAAGTTACGTACAAGTCTCTTCTTTTTCCGCTTTGTCCTCATCTACTTCATAAAATATTTCTTCAACATAAATATAAACTTAAATATTCTTTACTTTAAATTTATATTTCATAAACCACCAAATCATTTCTTCCTTTTTTCTTTTTGAAATTCAAATCCCAACACACCTATTTAGGTGTGATACCCATTCTTATGACATCACCAAGCCAATCACCTTTTTTTATGAAACCTCATCCTCATCCTCATTTTTTCACTCAAACCCAACCACTCCACCCCCATTATACATCCTCAACGTCCCTCTCTTTCTCCCAACCTTCTTCTCCATTCTTTGAGATCTCTCTAGCCTTACCTGGCCTTCTAAGACATTCTTCTTCTTGGGTTTTTTGAGCCCCTAACCAAGCTCTGATACCACTTCTAGAAGGAAACTCCAGACAATCGGTATAGGCAAAACCCGGGCTCTAATACCACATCTTGGGCCCTTTGAACCTCCAACCAAGCTCTTATACCACTATTAGGCCCTTTGGACCCCTAAAAGGGACTTGCAATAGGTGTCACATGTCTTTTTTAATCCAAAAGCTAGCTCAAGGAATAAAGCTTTCTCATTAGCCTATTATAAAAGTTACTAACACCTTCTACGACCAATGTAAGATAAACCCAACAACTCCCTTCACACATTGGGCATTCCCTATATACAAGTCACTAATATTTTCTACGACCATTGTAGGATAAACCCAATAATTCCCCTTCACACATCGAGCGTTCCAAAAAATCATCACCATCTGGCAATGTCTCTTTTATCAGACGGCACTCATCACTGGCACTCATCACCTAGCAAACTCCTCTTAAATCATCAGGTGGAACCCATTAAGGAAACACACATTGGGCGTTCCCTATATACAAGTCACTAACACTTTATACGATCAATGTGGGAACCCATGAAGGAAACACACATCGGGTGTTCCCTATATACAAGTCACTAACACCTTCTACGACCAATATAGGATAAACCCAACAACTCCTCTTCACACATTAGGCATTCATAAAAATCATCATCATTTGGCAATGTCACTTTGATCAGACGGCACTCATCACCGGCACTTATCACCTGGCAAACTCTCCTTAAATCATCAGGTGTAACGCTATAAAGGAAACATCTACAATCGGTGGCTCTGATTCCACTGTTAGGACCCTTTGGGCCCCCAAAAGAGACTTGCAATATGTGTCAAAGGCCTCTCTTAATCCAAAAATTAACTCAAGGAATAAGGCTTCCCCATTAACCTATATACAAGTCACTAACATCATTCACAACCAATGTGGGATAAACCCAACACTTCTTTCAAGGGTTGAAGGACTTGGAGTAGGAAAACTCCAAGTGACCTCCCATTGAATTGTTAAAAGTATGTTATTTCTCCTAGTCTTGGTTGATGTTTCTTGTTTGGGTTGTTTTCGTGTATGGATGATATTCTTTACATTTTTCTTAAATTTGTTCCTCATATATATGCCTCCTAAAGAATTTTGAGAGGTGGTTTTATATTGATTTCATGTGTATATAAATAGTTATGATTTTTGCATCATCCATGTATCAAGATCTGCAATAGTTAAGTATAAAATTCATATCTCATGATGTGCTGGTCTAATTTGGGTGATCTTGGTATTTTTTTTCTTCAAAATTCATAGATCTACAAATCTTTTTCTGGACATATCATTTTATTTTGCATTAATGGTTGTGTAAAGGTCCAAAATTGGATGAAAGGTGTCAACTTTCAAGGTTCTAGTGACATGATCGCTCATTTCCCCAATTTTTACACCTTGATATGATTTTAATTTCCTGATCTATCTTATAATTATTTGTTAAGCATGTTTTGAGCTTCATATTATAAATTTAACGTACTAAAATTACTTTAATTAAGTCTTGAACAAAATTTGTTAAACCATTGTGTGTACCTGTTTTCCTTCTGCTGTGTTTGTTTATGTTTTGTGTTGATCTGGGTGTTAGGATATTATAAGACCACATAATAATCCATAAAAATTATCTAATAACTCACAAACTATCTACTGGAAACATGTAAATTTTTCAATGAAACAAAATTCAACTTAGAGGGTAGTTGGCTCTGATTGTTGGAATGTATAGGAACTAGATTCATAATCCTATTTCTATGATTTTAATTGAAAAATCTGTGGAAAATATATTCATTTGTGGAAAAATTATTAAATAAATTATAGAGTTTACTAAGTGTCCTAATAATGTATGTATGTTTTTAGAGCATTTGGGCAAGTAGGTAATTCAGTAGAATTTTCTAATTCTACCCTAGTTAGGTAAACTATAGAAATCATTAAATCAGCAACCAAGATTAGAAAAATTACCTAGGCTCAATTACAAAAAAATTGGACTGGAAATCTTAATGGACAAAACTTTCATGTGTTATCTAATCATTCCAATTGACCCAAGTGCATTTCGATTTCTCAGACCAATGGGCCGAAATTTTGATGTTTGATGTGGTGATAGGGTACTTTTTACATCACATTAATCCGATCTTAATTAATCTCAATAAACATGATAATTCCCAAATTAACACTTTTTAATATTAACAACAGACCCTTAGGGTGTGTAGAACTAATGGTTCAAATTTCAACCTAATCGGATACCATTTGGTCTGTCCAAAAAGTTGTCCAGTTAAGTCCGACGATAAAACCATAAGTACTAAATCATTCACTAAGTAGACTTATAAACCAAACCTTAAATTAAATTAGCTAATGAGGCTTAACCCATCACTAAGCAAAATAACTAAGCTAATTATGTTTTTCATGCTGTGCATTGTTCGAATAATTTTAGTGACATGCAAGTATACACGGTCGAAACAAGTAATATAATGATAAATTCGAGTATCGTTCCTACATAGATGAATTTCCATAAATTAATTAAAGAAAATAATATTAAGATAAAAATAAAAATAATTGACTTAACTAAATCTAAATATTAACTTTAAATAAAAGGAGAAGTTAAAATGATAAAATTCGTTCTAGAGTCAAATTTCCTTTAACATGAATTTAATCTTCATCAAATCTTCCTCTTATCCTTTATTCCCTCAAATTGTTGATCTAAGATAATTATATAACATGGTGGCTCCCACTCCTTCATGCTTCTATTATTTTGCCTCAATTTCTGCCTCCTGGTGATAATTGATTAATCAACAAAATAATGTATTAAGATTTGCATTACAATCACATACAGTATTGTATATCTCCCAACCACAACGACAAACAAGTCAAAAGACTCATCGTATGATGAATTATCAATGACTAATCTAATTAATTTCTTCTGAAATCTAATTAAACCTCATGATCTAAGAAATAGATGATCAATCTATTCTTAGCATTAAGAATATGATAATTCAAACAATCCGATTGAATAAAAGAGTAAGAGGTTGAAATGAATTGAATTAAATCATGTTTAGTTCCATTCTTCTTTAGAACGAAATAAAATATTGCTCCATAATAAAAATAGAAACAACATAAAAAGAAACTACTTTTTATTATGAAAAAAAATTACAAAAACTAAAACTATTTCTTTCACTACACTACGAAGCCAAGAGATGAGATATGTTCAACAACAAATGACCACCCCTCTATATAGAACAGAAGATGGCCAAGAGATACAAGAATTCGAGGAGGGATTCCAAAATTTGATGTGGACTAATTGATTATGATGTCCGATGAAGTTTCCAATTCCTTGACAACAGTGCCAAAGCTATGTATAGCCATCCACATGGAGTTTTGTCATCATCAAAATTGTAGCCATCAACAGGTAGGGTCCAATGCTCTAACCAACAAATCCTAAACTTAATTTGTTTCATCTGTTTCTGCATTAAAACTTCAAAATTAAGCATATCTTATAAAATATTAATAAACTAGAATATAACAAAAAATATCAGCTAATTAATAATATTTATACGCGAAATGTAGAGAATCATGTAAAAACCCTAGGTAAATATTGTATATTTTAAACACTTAACATGCATATGTAGAGTCATTGCCTCATCTTGTATGTTGGAGTGATCCGATTATGATTCGGATTCCATCACTTAGTAATGTTACACAGGTTGAGCTCGTCGATTTAGGACACAAGGGCTCCACTCATCCAAGTCCGTAAGACTCTTGCTTCACCCGTATGTTTGGCTCTTGAGTGTTACGTTTAATCGTGTTTTAAATAATAGGACAGTATCATCAACATTTTTATCGGATCTATCCGATGTAGAACCATTTAGTCACATTTTATCTTACTGAAACTTCATAAATGTACGATACAAACCTCTTCCCTAAGCCTATTATATAAGTACGTACATTTCTACGGATTGCATGAATAAGAGAGTGAGTGGTATAGAGATATATAGCTTACACAAATACCCCTTCTACCCTTATGTATTACAATGTATGTGGGTATTGCGAATGTATTGTGTTTTCTGAAATTGTGGCACATTAGTTTGAAGCCACCTGGGTATTATGGCATGTGATATATAGAGGATGTGAGGGTATAAACGATATATGAATATTTATATCTATATAAGATGCCCCTTTGTAGGCAGTTATGGTATGATATGTAGTCATATCAGCCTTCACTTACCACCCTGTATGATTCTACTAGTCTGTACAACTTTTTTGTGGGTGTTTAGATACTCATTTGGTAGTAATGCCATATTCCTAGTCTAGACATGATTAATAATCAATTCTTTGATTGCTGATATGTAGGTGTTTAGTCCTTTTGACTGGCATATGGCGGGGGATTTCGTATTATATTTGTGTTAATTACAGAATTGATGTAATATAAAATTGGGATGTAGTATCTTACAAGCATAAGCCCTCAAGTTGTATGAACTTGTATGACTCGGGATAAGTTAATTGATTGTTGTTGTCCACGTGTATTTTATATATCCTTACATTATTATTGTGGGGCAGACACACTTTAGGGCACTCTAACCATCATCTGCAGAGGATAAGCCTCAAAGTCATTGAACAGGGTGAGGAGCTTACCAAGTATGCGAAACATATTTGTTGTAGTTGTGTATGTGAGTTATAAAGAAATGTGGGTAGGAGGAGCATACAGTTCACCAGCTTGAAGACCCATCTGAAGTTTGGGTGTTAGGGTTTGATGTCGTGGCATCTGATGATGTTGTGTTTAATAATTTTATTATTTTCTTGCACATGTTGAGGATGTGGAACATGTAACCACGACCATTGTTCAAATTATCTGCATTCATCCGCATGTAAGAAATTAAGAAATGTAACAAATCACTTGAACTAAGTAGTAAGAAAAAGTTAATGTTGCAACATGCAACCTCAAAACTGTAGTGGAGGTGCTCCTCTTCTGTAGTTGAGAGTTATCATAAGTATTTTTAAAGTCACTGCTCATAGTCATAGGGAAGGATTTGCCTTTGTTGCGGCTAGGGGTGATCATATAGGATCCTTAAGTTGAAGAGCCTCTTTATGCTATTATGAATCAGCATGCATATGTGATCAAACCCTATAAGGTCGCCCATCTTAAACCTCCTCGAGGGTTGAGATCTACTTCTATTAAGTTTGTACGAGATTAGTTTAATGAATAGTTTTCTAGATTTAACATCGTACTTTGGTCCACCCTTAGACCAAAAAATAGGGTGTTAGATCTTGGTATCAAAGCTGACTTCTTGGACTATTATGATGACTAACCTTCAGAATGCGTTATATATGCACACATATGCTGTATGGAATGAGTGTATGCTAATGAATGTATGAGTGTGGTATGTTATGCTTGATTACGTTACGTCGTGATACCCCCATGAGCCGATCCACAGCCTTCCTAAGATGTATGTTTTGTTTCTTGTTTGTATGCTTTTATGTGTTGTTGTATGTGTGTGTTATATGAGGACAAGTATGAATGAAGTGGATGAGATTTAACTATTACCTGGAGAATAACTTGACTTGAACTAAAGTCACGTTATGAATATAGAAGTGACTAACTCTAGACCTAATAATAAAAGATTTGAATGCACCTAGAGTGGTGTTAAAGGAAAACTAAGATACGATGGAAAGAGATAAGTTCTTTTTACACTACATATGGAATGATAGAGCGAAAATCCCAAACCCCCATCATCTAGTCCTTTTCCTCTCATTTCCTTCTCCTCTTACTCCCTTATCATTTCTATATTTACCCCCTTCCAACATCCCTCTTTTTCTTTCCTCTAACTTCCCATGTAGTAATCTAAAAGAGAGAATTTACATATGAATACTGTGATTATGACATTAGATAGGAAGGAAAAGTTGACAGGTCTATGTTTGGCCTTGTCAAACTTATATAATAATATAGTCAATTAAAAATGATGGAGTTGCCTAACTAGGGGAAAAGCAAAAATATGGAGCACAGAATAGGTATAGATTTTTTAACCAAAGTTTGGAGGTAGATATGCCCCTATAGGACAGAGGTAGTAGGCCTATAGAAACCCTATGATGCAGACTACATGACTAGTAGGCCTACAGAAACCCTATGATGCAGACTACATGACTAGTAGACCCATTTCCTATAGGACACCATTACTGCCAGCTTTGCTCAGAGATAGACAAAGGTAGATTGACCAAAGAGCACATGATGATAGATGAATACAATAGTTTCAAAAGTTCAAAATATGGGTACACACTTGGTGGGCCCATAGTGTATGGGTGAAGTTAGTTCATAAAAGATGTATGTATGTATGTCCCTATGGACTAGATTTTATCACTAGGTGCATAATAGAGAACATGAGTTGTGAGCAGAGGAGTGACTACTCTCAAAAGGAGTGTCATACAGCTAGTTGTCCTAGCACATTGTTGTTACGAATAAAATTGGCAATGTCACCTACGTCGTAGTTGACATTTTATTATGCCAATAATTATACATAGTATTACGGGATTAGAAAAATAGAGCTGGGAGTGTTACTAGAGTGTGGCTTATCCTATTGAGCAACACCATGTGTGGGAAATTGTAGAAGCACAAAAGTGATTCGTTAGATACAACCCATGCTGGTGCGATATAGATTAATTTTGTCCATTTAGTGAGGGCCAATGGAATTCTTAGACCCCTATGTAGATACGCATTAAGGGAAAATATTTAGAGGTCACTAGATGCCTTGGTAGATCGCAGGGACACGATATGACAGTACTATCTAAACTAGTGAGTTATGTATGAGTCATTTAAAGATATGATAGGACCCTAGTAGAACCTTTACTCGAGTGTAATAGATCACCCTAGAGGCTGATACCGGTTGGCAAGAAATATAGACATCATAGATGCCACGATAGTAAGGATGTGAGGAGCCACTCCTTAGATTATGAGGCATAAAGGAATGTGTCTGTTTAGCCTATGATACAAATGAACTATCCAGATTAAGGTATGTAGAAGCAAAATAAGGCTGAGTGTAAAACCCGTGAATCGAGTCAGGGTTTTACGTTACCGAACCAGTTGGTTCGACCGTTGGTTCGAGTCGAGTCAGTTCATGAACCGCGTGCTGAGTCGAGGCCAGCCATGAGTTATGAGCGATGAGAGTCAGGTGTACCTGAATATATGATGATAACATCAAGAAGATGGTGAGATATGAGTTATCAGAATATATAAAAGTATGCAGTATTTTTTTCTTTTTATATGTTGGATCGTAGAAATAGTTTTAGGCCGAATAACGGATTAGGACGCGTTGGATGATATTCGGGTGGGTTATTAGTTATACAGCATGCCATTTGGATGTTGTTGTGTTTGTTTTACTTTTATGGATTTTTCCATATTTTTCTAGATTTGTTTTTAGAATTTATTACGAACTAGTTATTATTTTGACTCGAGTAGGAATCGAGTCAATACTTAATTACGAAACTGCCACTAGAGTATATTTTCTCCATTCCCGACACCTTCCCCCTTCCAAAACCCTAGCCGTCGCCGCCCATTATGCTCATCGCCGCCGCCGCCGAACGTCGTACAGCCGCCGATCAACGCCGCCCCGCCCTGCCGTGCAGTCGTCGTGCCGCCACGAACCCACCTCGGCCACCGTCTCGCCGCCATGTCGCCGGAATCGCCCCACAATCCGCGACGCCCTCCCTCATCGATTCACCGCCGTCTGGGCCGTGCCGCCACTGCTGTGACCCCGACGACCACCCCCTCGCCGTCGCCGACGTTTCCCCCATCATCCCGACCGCCGTCGAGGCCGGCCATAGCCCCGATCGGAGCACGCCGCCGCCGTTGCCCGTTTTCGACGCCGTCGCCGACAGCCATCGCCGCCCCGGCTACCCTATTTGACACCACCATCGGACCAAGCTCGTCGAGCTGGTGCCGATAGACCCCTTAATTACCCCGTCCCGAATCATCTCCGGAAAACTGCCGGAATCAGCCGGAAAACTGCCGGACATCCGCCGGAAAACTAGCGGACACTCGCCGAAATCACTACCTTGGATTCGTGGGAAATTTGTCCGGATCATCCGCCGAACGCACCGGGTCCAATCTGATCGGACTTTGGACGCTGCTAGGTGCCGAATTCGAGTTTCGAGCCACGAAACGGAAACCCTAGCCGTCACCGATTTTCGACGACGCGAGGTATAATTTATTTTAACTTAATTATTTGAAAGTATTGATTATTAGAATTGCATGCTAGGATTGGTGAATTGTGTGTTATAATAATATATATAAATGTAGATTTGATTAAGAATAAAATATGAAATTTGT
Source organism: Piper betle (assembly GCA_033002965.1). Taxonomy (NCBI): domain Eukaryota; kingdom Viridiplantae; phylum Streptophyta; class Magnoliopsida; order Piperales; family Piperaceae; genus Piper; species Piper betle. Next base: position 16,898 of record JAURVB010014692.1, on the reverse strand, counting down.
TTGATTGAGTGGTGTTAAAAATGGAGGCTAAGAAACTAATTAGGGTAACTAGGTAATGATCATGATCTAATGCAAACTAGCCTAAGTAGACTTGCTAGAATTGATATAGGTTGATGTGCGTAGATTGATGCGTGATTGTGTTGATTGTGTGTGCATGCTATAGGATGTGTGATTCATCATGCGGGCGTTAGTTTTTAGCTTGATTGTGTAGGTACGGTGTAGGAGCTCGCCACCTAGGCGCGTGGACCCGTTTGGAGCTTCTACCAGGTCCGTTTAGGACTCGTTCTCTGTTTTTTTACACTACTCTATTGTGTATTTGATTTATCATGTGCAGGATGAGTTAAGTGGCGTTTTATTGGATCCCACTTAACTCGGGCCATTTAGCCAACAGTTTTCCGGATTAATAACCCTCGAGGATGAGATCCCTCGAGTTTGTTTTCGAACTTCAGATCCAGCTCACGATGCCTTCGGGCCTATTGTATAAATCCCAACCTAGACCTATAAATATATGTATAGTTTTCGCGTTTTCAGTGAGAGATTGAATGAGGGAAATCCGACTACTGTGCTACGCGAGCGGGCACGTGTGAGTCGATAGTGGGCTCTGGAATGGTGTGCGGGCCGTTTCATTCCCGAGGGATCCTGACAACTCCACCTTTGAGTTCCTCAAACCCGGAGAAGTGTGGAGGTTCACGGATACTGCAATGCAGCGCATGTCTAGACTTGTGGTTTCAAAGGGTACTAAAGGCGACTGCCTGAGAGTGCTCGGCCTTCGTGCTCAAGGCCAGGAGTAATATGGAAGGTGTAGAGGGCGAAAAGGAATGAGATTTGATGCGAGAAGCGATAGAGAAATGGCTAAGGTATGAGAATGAGAAAGAAAGGGGGACGCTGTCGACCCGAGGGCGACGGCTCCCATATGTGCCCTGATGAGAGTTCTTGAGGAAGTATATGGTTTTCATTCAACATGAGAGTTTGCTCTCCTGTGCCAGATTGATATTAGTTATTTTTCGGGCCGGTAACACTCATTACTGACGGTTTTTCTATATATATGTAGGTGAGGAATGCGAGCGATGAAAGCTGTCGGGACTGCGGAGGAGCAGCACGGAACCGCGCACACATGTACCTGCCACGTGTAATGTATAATGATGGTGTGTTAATGCTGTGTGAATGATAATTAGAATGTTTTTGTCTTGATAAATTGCTTCTTATGAGACGAGCGGATAATTGTGAATGAGTAGGGAGCCTTGGAGTTCAGACTCGGCTCAGATGAAACGAAAGAGATAATGACTGAATGCCATAGTAGATTGTTATGTTTTATCGTAGTTTGATAAAATATTTATATACCCTTGTTGTGGACAGGTTGGCCCCATTGCACTTTTAGGGTAGATTCTGTCCGTTTTTCCAGTAAATATTAATGAATTTTTATTTAAATTTCTTGCTTGTTGAATGGTTTTGTTTTGCTTGCATATCATCACATGCATGTAGGACTCCGTTAGAACCCAATTATTCTCATTCATGCATCTCATGGTTGCATCCCCATCTTAAGACGCCGAGGGCAGATCCGGGTCGGCTTAACTGAACCAGTACATTAGCGAACGGTTCGGTCGCCGGTGACATTTCCGGGTCGGTTCACGGGTGAGCCGAAACGGAGTGTTACACTGAGACTCACTAGAGTAATAGGGACACCTATCAGACTAGAAAAATTGTGTCATAGCCCCATGAATGTTAGGACTGAGAGCCATATAGGTAGTTGAGCACAACCACTAGACAGGTGTATAGCTAGACCGACATAGTAGCAACCAATATGATTGCATTCACTACCGACTAGAGCCAAAAGGAACATGAGATAGCGAAGTCAAAATGGAGAGATAATTTATGACCTAGTAAGAGTTTTGTAGTCAATTGTTAGATCTCAGTTTGTAGGTCCACCGGCCAAGTTGCTCCATTGTCGTCTAACTATGTAAAACCCATACCCGAGTCAGGGTTTTATAATTAGAACCGATCAATTCGGCCGCTATTTTCAGTCAAGTTAATTTCAGAACACGCATAGCGAGCCAAGACCGGTTGTGGGTTATGAACCATGAGAGTCATGTGTGCCCAAGTATATGATAATAACGTCAGTAAAACAACAATAGAATGAGTTATCAGAATATATCAGAGTATGCCTAGGTTTTTTTATTATTTTAGTATTAGACTGTAGAATTAAGACGCTTTATAGGGCAGTTTGGGTGGGTTATTAGTTTTAGAGCATGTCATTGTGATGTTGTGGTGTGTAATATATTTTATAGGATTTTCCTATTTTTTGGATTTTTAAGGATTTATTACTGAAATAATTCTTATTTTTTACTCGAGTTGGAGTCAAGTCAAGTTTTATTTACGAGACTAACCCCAACCCATTTTCTTTCCCCGCCCCCCACCTACACCCCCCACCCCCCAGCGCCATTTCCCTTAAACCCTCAACACTACCTGATTGACGCCGTTGGGCTGTCACCGTGCCACCCCAAACGCCCCGGCCATGGCCCGGCCTCTATGACCCAAATCGCTGCACCCTAGTGCCATGCTCCCATCAGTGGCCCCGCCACCAGTGACCGTTGCCACCATCATCCAGTCGCCACCTCAACGTCACCGACCCTCCCATGAACTTCCCAATTGGAGCGGAGTCCAAGGCCGCCCATCCTGGTCGGATCTCTTCACCCCATTATCGACAACCCTATTTAGCCATTTTCCCGCAAGCCGCCACCTCCACCAACCTCGTTGATGTCATAGACACGACGGACTTGCCAAGCCAGTGCCAACGGTACCCCATACCACCACCATTTCGCTGCTTAGCTGCCGTCAGCAATAATTGTCGGAAAATAGCTTGGAAATCGTTTGAAGTTGCTGGAAAACAGCCAAAAACCGCCGAAAAACCAAATTCACTAGAATTCGCCAGATCTTCTATTGAACTCATCCAGGCAAACCCATTCGAACTTCAGACACCAACGGGTGCCAAGTTCGAGTTTTGATCCACGTAATTGATGTGTGCATGCTATAAGATGGGTGAATGCATCATGAGTGGGCGTTGGCTTTTACTTTGATGTGTAGGTACGGAGTAGGAGCTCACCACCTAGGTACAAGAACACACTCCATGCTTCTACTAGGTCCATTTAGGACTCATTCCCTGTTTGACGTTTTATTCCATTGTATGTTTGTTTTATTATTTGCAGGACGAGTGAAGTGTATTTTATCAGATTTCACTTAACTTGGGTCATTTAATCAATCGATCTTCCAAATTAATAACCCTCAAGGAAGAGATCCCTCGATTTTGATTTTGAAAATAAGATCCACTGCATATGCCATTGGGCATATTATATAAATCCCTTCCCAGACTTATATACAGTTTTATCAAGTTTCAATGAGACGAGAGGTGGGAAAACCAACTCTCACAAGCCATGAGTGGGTGCACGTGCCAGTCAAAGCAGGGTCTGGATTATTGAGCAGGTTGTTCCATTCTCGAAGGATCCTGACAACTCCCGTTTTGAGTTTCTCACACCCAGAGAAATGCAGAGGTTTACGAGTAATGCTTAGTACAATGCACGTCCAAACTTGTGATTCAAAGCGTACTAAAGGCGACTGCCTAAAAGTACTTGGCTTTCATGTTCAAGGCCAAGAGAATTATGGAGGAAAGGAGAGGGCTTAGGATATATTGGTAGTCCCAAGGGACTAGGAAAATGAAAAAATGTTGAGAGAGGCATTAGACAAGTTAGTTCGGGACGCTATCAGATCTATAGCCCAGTGGCTCCTCAGTAGATGTCATTATGAGTGTTCATAAGAAGTATATAAATATTTTTCTTCAAAATGAGAGTCAACTCTCATTGCTAGTTTGTTATGTTGTTATATTTTTGGACCAGTAACACTCGTTACTTGATTAATTGGGTAAAGGGTGTAGTCACAGCTTTGGCATTGTAGGTGACATGTTGGGCTTCATCTACTTGATTACAATACACGATCATGATGTATGGCTTATCACACCATAGTATAAGGCTCACTAAAAATATAAAAGGTCCTGAGCTCCAAGGGATAAAGAGTAGCCCAGTGCATAATCTAAGACTAGAGTAGGGTCACAACATAGGTCTACTATCTCCTTCGGGAAAGGGTAGTGTTTATAATCATAAATGGTAAAACATTTTCTGGCAAGGTGGCCATTCTGCTAGAACAAGGATTAGACATAAACCCATATATTTTATTGTGTTGTTTAAATTATTCATTTTAGTCATACAGACTTAACAATTTTATCACTAACATTAAATTGCCTCTGCAAGTATAAATTATCTTGAGACGAGTGCCTTCGTAGGTATAGAGGGAGCTATAGTAGATGGACTATCTGTTATCTTTATTAGTGGACTTTCTTTCTTGCTATTTGATTATTATATATGACTTGTGATATTATATAGCATGGTAGTGGAACACGGTTAGGTTTATGGGATTTGGATAATTATTATTTGGCATGTTAATAGATGAACAATTAATTTGCCGATTGGTAATAAATTTAGTTTTTCTCTTATAAATAATTATTGTTTCCAATGTGCATGTTATACAACTTATTTAATTGTTTTCAATAATCCAGACTTACTCTTCTGCTGGGGTTTTGGTTAGTATGCTCAATAACCTATGGTTTGTGTTGGGATTCTAGGCAGGATATTATAGTTGGTATCAGAGCCATAGATCCACGAAACTGTGCAATATGTTACCCTTACCTTGTTGAAAGTCAAGGAGTCTACTATCCCCAGGGTTTAGGATGTTGTTGTTTTGTGTCTTCTTTGTGGTTTAGTACTAACTCGAGTTGTTACAAATGGTACCCAATACCAGATCTCAGGTTGAGAAGAATCAGGCAAACCTTGAACCACCTAATGAGAATGTGCTAACTCAAACATTAGTTGCTATCCAGAGTGTAAAACCCACGATTCGAGTCAGTTTCAGAACACGTGTACTGAGCCGACGCCGGTCTCGTGTATGAGCCATGAGGGTCATGTGTGCCCAAGTATATGATGATAACATCACTGAACACAGCAGAAAAGAATGAGTTATCAGAATATATGAGAGTATGCAGTTCATTTTTTTTATTATGATATATATAATGGATCGTAGAATTAGTTCTAGGCCGTTTACCGAGTTAGGACGCATTACGGGCATTTTGGGTGGGTTGATAGTTCTAGAGCATATCATTAACAGTTTTAGATAGTTGCCGGGACCGAGACAGTGGTCGTGAAAGTTACCACACCAGAAGTAGTCGACAGGAGAGAGAAGCAGTGATCACCAGGTTGGAGGAAGCTCAGATACAAATACTGCAAAGTCAGGAAGAATTTAGGAGACAAATGCAGCAAGGCCAAGAGGAATTCAGGAGAGAACTCAGGCAGATAGCTTTTTCTATGGCCAGAACTGAGAAGAGACCAGCAGTTGGTGAAGAGGCACGGGGAGAACCAGTAGTTTCCACGGCCCACTGCCGCTGCCTCATCCTCCACCGCTGCAACAGAGGGCTACTCCAATGACAGCCCCCTTATTTGTCCCACTTCAGGCGGGGATGAGACCGGACATCAGTGGAACCGCAGCAGTAGGTAGTGGGTAGACTGTAGGCGGAAGTGGAGCTGCAAGATTTGACGGTGTACCAACAGGTACGGGACCACAATTTCCTCGATATGAGCAAGGAGCAGGATCGAACAGATCACTGGATACGAGGAAATTAGGACTGTGGCAGTACGACAAATTCATGAAGAATGGCGGACGACCTTTCTTTGGGAAATTGGATGTTGAGGAGGCATTCCTATGGATATCGTTGGCCATACGAGTGTTTGATAGTATGGCATGCCCCATAGAACACAGAGTGTGCGTCGTCACAGGAGCATTCCAAGACGAAGTGAGGATACGGTGGAGTTCGGTGCAGAATTCTACATTTGCTCATCGCCAGCCTCAGGACATCACTTGGGAGGAATTCAGAGTGGAATTTGATGGAAAGTATTTTCCACCAGATGTTAGGAGAAGGAAGGAACGAGAGTGCCAGATGTTGAGTCAAGGGCCTATGATAGTAGTACAGTGTGAGACGAGGTTTAGAGCGTTGGAGAGATTTGCACCAGATTTGGTTCCAACCAAAGGAAGAAGAATAGAGCGCTTCTATGAAGGCCTCCATCATGAGATTCGGATGGCATACTTGGATAGGAAGTTTACTACCCTCGGTGATGTAGTGAGAGCTGCAGGTGAAGCAGAGCGGGTGATAGCTACACGACCACGTCGAGATGTCGACCAAAGACAGTAACATCCGAGGCCATATTAGCCAGAGCAGGGGGCACAGCAGAGACGACGTGTAGATGCACCAGTAGCCATGAGAGCCATGGATGGCCAAGTACAGGGCAGCAGAGCCCCATTCTGTCAGAGTTGCCAATGTCATCATTGGGCAGAGTGTAGAGCAAGCAGAAATGTATGCTACAACTGCGGTCAGCCAGGGCACCGAGCAGCAGAGTGCAGAGTAGGAACTAGGGTTTGTTACAACTGCGGTCAGCCAGGAAATAGGGCTGTAGAGTGCAGAGGAGGCACTAGGGCCTGTTACAGTTGTGGTCAACCGGGACATAAGGCTGTAACGTGTCTGACTAGCTAGAGCCAGTAGTTGACAGTCCCAGCGCCTCAGCAGAGACTTGCTCTTCCAGCTCCCCAGCAGCAGTCACAGCAGAGAGGCCAACAGGGCCATGGACAAGGCTAGAGAGGTGGAGACCAACAACCACCGAGGCAGCAGCAAAGGGGACCAAATAAGAGAGGAATTTGATGTGATATTTGGGATGAATTGGATATCCAAGCAAGGAGCAGTGATAGCTTGTCGAAGGAAGACTATGACTTTCCGCCATGGAAGGCGCCATTTTTTCTTCCAAGGTCAGGGCCGAGATAGGGAGCAAGGATGGATATCCTATCAGAGTGCAGTGAGACAACTAAACAGAGGCAGTGAACTGATAATAGCAGCGTTAGTTTTGACTGAGCAGAGTGGACCAGCAGAACAACCAAGTATAGAGGAGATTCCAGTGGTCTGCGAATTTACAGATGTATTTCCTGAGGAGATTACTTGATTACCGCCAGATGGAGAGGTGGATCTTGCCATCGAGTTGATGCCTGGCACAACCCCAATTTTGAAATCTCCGTATAGCATGGAACCTCTTGAGCTCAAGGAACTGAAAAAACAGCTACAGACACTGTTGGACCGAGGATTCATCAGACTGAGCGTTTCCCCTTGGGGCGCACCGGTGTTATTTGTGAGGAAGAAGGATGGAAGCATGCGGTTATGCATAGATTACAGGATGCTAAACCATGCAACGGTTAAGAACAGATACTCCCTTTTTCGTATTGATGATTTATTTAACTAGTTGAGCTTAGCAGTTGTCTTTTCAAAGATTGATTTGAGATTAGGATACTACCAACTGAGGATTAGAGCAGAAGACATCCCGAAGACTATGTTCAGGACAAGATATGGACACTGCGAGTTTCTAGTCATGCCATTTCTATTGACCAATGCTCCGGCAACATTTATGGACTTGATGAACATAGTGTTCAATCCGTACTTAGAACAGTTTGTGATCGTCTTTGTGGATGATATACTGGTACATTCTTCGTCCAAGGAAGAACATGCGCAACACCTGAGGATTGTGTTGCAAACACTGAGAGAGCATAGCTTATATGGGATATTTTTGAAGTGTAGTTTCTGGTTGTTAGAGGTGAATTTTCTCGGCCACATCACCTCAGCATCAGGCATCTCAGTGGATCCAGCTAAGATAGAGGCAGTAGTGCAGTGGGAACAACCGAAGACACCTACGGAGGTTCGGAGTTTTCTGGGATTAGCTGGATACTACAGACGGTTCATTCAGGACTTGTCTTCCATAGCAGCCCCTCTGACACGACTGACTAGGAAAGAGGAGCGGTTCATATGGATGCTAAAGGAGAGGTTGACTTCGGCGCCTATCCTCGCATTGCCTAAGGGACATGAGGATTTTGTAGTGTATACTGATGCATCAGGGATTGGCTTAGGTTGTGTTTTGATGCAGAAGGATAAGGTTATTGCTTATGCATCTCGTCAGCTCAAGGTGCACAAGCGTAACTTTCCTACTCATGACCTAGAGCTTGCTGCATTCATATTTGCTCTCAGAATATGGAGACACTATCTATATAGAACATCTTTCAGACTTCTAACTGATCACCAGAGTCTGAAATATATTTTCACGCAGAAGGATCTGAATAGCAGACAGAGGAGATGGTTGGAGATGTTAGCTGATTACGAGGTTGACATAGCATACCATGAGGGCAAAGAGAATGTGGTAGCCGATGCACTGAGCAGGAAGCCAGGATTCTTGTACACTGCAGGATTAGTAGCATTATCAGTGACCGAGCACACTACAAGCCAGAGACAGTTAGTTGGGATGATGGCGCGACTTACGACTCAGCCAAGCGTGCTTGAGCAGATTCGGATTGTACAGGAGGCAGATCCGCAGTTGAAGTAGTGGTTGGAACACGGAACACATCAGGAATTGGCTAGGGATACAGACAGATTAGTCAGATTGAGAGGCCGACTATTCATGCCTAATGTTCCAAAGTATCTCTGACTCCGAAGTACTATTCTTCACGAAGCTCACACATCGAGATGCTCAGTACACCCAGGTGGAGTGAAGATGTACCACGATGTCCGACAAGCCTATTGGTGGCCAGGAATGAAGAGAGAGAAGTATACGATACAGTGGCTAGATGTTTGGTATGCCAGCAAGTGAAAGCTGAGCACGTACGTCCAGGTGGAATGCTACAACCGTTGGAAACCCTAGAGTGGAAGTGGGAGAGTATAGCTTACGACTTTGTAGTTGGTTTACCTAAGACCCGCCAACAAAAGGATGCAATATGGGTCATAGTGGATCGACTTACAAAGAGCGTACACTTCATACCGATCAGGATGGATTACCCACTGACCACATTGGCTACACTGTACAGAGATCAGATAGTCAGGTTACTCAACGTACCATGGGAGATCATATCAGACAGGGATCCGAGGTTCACATCTTGGAAGGCTTTTCAGGCAGCTATGGGCACAGAATCGAGATTCAGCACAGCTTTCCATCCTCAAACAAAGAGATAGACGGAAAGAACCATACAGACCCTAGAAAACTTGCTTTGCGCATGTATCCTGGATTTCAGAGGGAGTTGGGAAGAACACATACCTCTGGTGGAATTCTCCTACAATAACAGCTGTCAGGCTACGATTGGAATCGCATCGTTCGAAGCACTGTACAGCAGACCATGCAGATCCCCAGTGTGTTGGGTGCAGGGCAGCGAACCAGTGGTAGTTGGGCCAGAAATGATCCAGCACACACAAGAAGTGGTAATGAGGATTAGAAGAAAAATGAGGTCAGCTCAAGATAGACAATAGAGTTATACAGATCAACGCAGACGTGAGGTTCATTTCGCGTTAGGAGATCACGTTCTCCTGAAAGTCTCTCAGACTAAGGGAAACACGAGATTCGGGACACGAGGGAAACTGAATCCGCGCTACATTGGACCCTTTGACGTGATTGAGCGCATTGGACCAGTGGCATATAGGCTAGCATTGCCTCCTCACCTATCAGCTGTGCATGATGTCTTCCACGTGTCAATGTTGAAGAAGTATCACCCTGACAACTCTCATGTTGTCAACTTCAAAGAGGTAGAGCTGCAACCAGACCTGACGTACCCAGAGGATGCAGTCCAAATCGTGGACCGAAGAGTGAAGATTCTCCGTGGAAAAGAAGTTCCCCTAGTACGAGTGCAATGGACCCGACGAGGAGTTGAAGTAGCTACGTGGGAACGAGAAGATGAGATGAGGAAGCAATACCCGGAGTTGTTCAAGCAACCAGCTTCACAACCAAGTACTACGCCAACATGTACATTTAGATGAGGAACATGGTTGAAACTTCCTTGGTTAAAATTTCGAGGACGAAATTTTTCTAAGGAGGGAAGGTTGTAAAACCCGTGACTGGAGTCGGAGTTTTACAGGAGTGATCCAGTCGGTTCAACCGTTGGTTCGAGTAAAGTCGACTTCATGGACCGCGAGCTAAGTTGAGGCCAGGTGTGAGTTATGAGCGATGAGAGTCATGTATGCTCAAGTGTACGATGATAACGTCTAAAAGATGATGAAAAATGGGTTATCAAGTATATGGAGGTATACAGTATTCATTGTTATTTTTATTTTATCGCAGAATAGTTTTAGGCCGAATAACGCATTAGGACGTGTTGGATTATATTCGGGTGGGTTATTAGTTATATAACATATCATTTTGATGTTGCTGTGTTCGTTTGATTTTACGGGATTTTTTCTAAATTTTGTGGATTGTTTTTTAGGATTTATTAGGAGATAGTTATTATTATTGACTCGAGTCGAAGCCGAGTCAAGTTTAATTTACAAAAATGCCATCGCACGCCCCTTCATCTTCCTCGACACTTTCCCCTCCCAAAACCCTACCGCTGCCTTGTGTTGTCACCACCGCCGCCACTGTAGATGTCGTGCTGCCGCCGATCAACGCCGCCCCACCCTGCCGTGCAGTCGCCATTGTTGGAATAATTTTAATAACATGCAAGTATACACGGTCGAAACAAGTAATATAATGATAAAATCAAGTATCGTCCCACAGGGAGATGAATTTCCTTAAATTAATTAAAGAAAATAAAATTAAGAGCAAAATAAAAATAATTAACTTAACTAAATCTAAATAACTTTAACTTAAAAACGAAGTCAAAATTATAAAACTCGTTCTAGAGTCGAATTTTCCTTAACATCAATTTAATCTTCATCAAATCTTACTCTTATCTTTTATTCCCTCGGATTGTCGATCTAGGATAATTATATGACATGGTGGCTCCCGCTCCTTCATGCTTCTATTATTTTGCCTCAATTTCTACCTCCCGGTGATAATTGATTAATCAACAAACTAATGCATTAAGAATTGCCTTACAATCGCATACGGTGTTGTGTATCTCCCGACCACAACGACAAACAAGTCAAAAGACTCGTCGTATGATGAATTATCAATGACTAATCTAATTAATTTCTCCCGAAATCTAATTAAACCTCATGATCTAAAAAATATGTGATCAATCTACTCTTAGCATTTAGAATATGATAATTCAAACAATCCAATTGAATAAAAGAGTAAGAGCTCGAAATAAATTCAATTAAATCATGTTAAGTTTCATTCTTCTCTAAAACGAAATAAAAAACTACTCCATAATTAAAATATAAAACAATATAAAGAAGAAACTAATTTTTATTACGAAAGAGAAAGAAATTACAAAAACTAAAACTACTTCTTCTACTACACTCTGAAGCCAAGAGATGAGATATGATCAACAACAAATGACCACCCATTTATATAGAAGTGGAGATACAAGAATTCGAAGAGGGTGTTCACAAATCGACGTAATCTAATTAATTATAATGTCCCTTTACATTTCCAGCTGTTCGACTCCATTGAACACCATACATTGTAGCCATTGGGTGGCGCCAAGTGTCATGACCAATCAAATCCGAAGCTTAATTTATTCATCTTTTTCTGCATTAAAACATCAAAGTTAAGCATATATAATAAAATATTAATTAACTAAAAAATAAAGTAAAATATTACTTAGTTAATAATGTTTATACCCGGGAAGTACAAAATCATATTAAAAAACTGGGTAAATATTGTATATTTTAAACACTTAACAGCCGTGCCGCCACGACCCACCGCGGCGACCATCTCGCCGCTACGACGCGGGAATCGCCCCACAATTAGCGACGCCCTCCCTCGTCGATTTGCCTCCGTCCGGGCCGCACCGCCGCCGCTGTGACCCTGACGACCACCCCCTCGCTGTCACCGACGTTTCCCCCACCATCCCGAGTGCTGTTGAGGCCGGCTGCAGCCCCGATCGAAGCACACTGCCGCCGCCACCCATTTTCAATGCCGCCGCTGACAGCCATTGCCACCCCGGTTGCTTTGTTTGACACCACCATCAAACCAAGCTCATCGAGCTGGTGCTGATAGACCCCTAGATTGCCCCGTCCCGAATCATCGCCGGAAAACCGTCAGAATCCGCCGAAAACTGCCGACGCTCGCAAGAAAACCGCCAGAACCGCCAGAAAATTGAATTAGTGGGAAATTTGCAGGATCATCAGCCAAACGCACCCGGTCCAATCTGATCGAACTTCGGACACCGCTAGGTGACAAATTCGAATTTCGAGCCACAAAACGGAAACCCTACCCGTCACCGATTTTTGACGAAGCGAGGTATAATTTATTTTAACTTAATTATTTAAAAGTATTGATTGTTAGAATTGCATGCTAGGATTGGTGAATTATGTGTTATAATTATATGTATACATGTGGAATTGATTAAGGAAAAATATGAAATTTGTTCTATTGAGTGGTGTTAAAAATGTAGGCTAAGAAACTAATTAGGGTAACTAGGTAATGATCATGATCTAATGCAAACTAGCCTAAGTTGACTTGCTAGAATTGATATAGGTTGTTGTGTGTTGATTGATGCGTGATTGTGTTGTTTGTGTGTGCATACTATAGGATGTGTGATTCATCATGCGGGCGTTAGTTTTTAGCTTGATTGTGTAGGTACGGTGTAGGAGCTCGCCGCCTAGGTGCGTGGACCTATTTCGAGCTTCTACCAGGACCGTTTAAGACTCATTCTTTGATTTACGCTATTCTATTGTGTATTTGATTTATTACATGCAGGACGTGTTAAGTGGTATTTTATCGGATCCCACTTAACTCGGGCCATTTAGCCAACAATTTTCTGGATTAATAACCCTCGAAGATGAGATCCCTCGAGTTTGTTTTCGAACTTCAGATCCAGCTCACGTTGCCTTCAGCCTATTGTATAAATCCCAACCTAGACCTATATATATCTATAGTTTTTGCATTTTTGTGAGAGATGAATGAGGGAAATCCGACTACCGTGCTACGAGAGCAGGCACGTGTGTGTCGATAGTGGGCTCTGGAATGGTGTGCGGGCCGTTTCATTCCCAGGGATCCTAACAACTCCACCTTTGAGTTCCTGAAATCTGGAGAAGTGTGGAGGTTCACGGGTACTGCATTGTAGCGCATGTCTAGACTTGTGGTTTCAAAGGGTACTAAAGGCGACTGCCTGAGAGTACTCGGCCTTCGTGCTCAAGGCCAGGAGAAATATGGAGGTAAGGAGAGGGCTTAGTATAAAGTATCACGTGAAGTACTGAAAAGAAGTGCCGAGAGCGGCACTATACCTGCAGCAGATCGGTAAGTTCGGGATGCTACCGGGTCTGCAGCCCAGTGGCTCCTCAGTAGTGCCCTTCAGAGTATTCACGTGGAGTATATGATGTTTTCTTTCATATGAGAGTTTGCTCTCATAGCCAGCTTGTTATAGTTATTTTATTTTCTGGACCAGTAACACTTGTTACTGACGTGTCTTTATACTATATGTAGGTAATAATCACGAGTTGGAGGAGCCAGCTTGGACGGAGGAGCATTGTTGTCGCTTGCACACATGTCAGTCAATTGGGTGATTATATTGTGTTTATGATGTTATTATATAGCGAATGGTGTGATTAAATGTTTGAGACATGATGATGTGACATGATTAAATGTTAAGACATGATAGATTGTGAAACATGAATAGAGTGCACAGTGGAAGTGTTGTGGGTTGAGACCCCAGTTCTAGAATGAGTTTACAGTATATTAGATTGTGTTAATAAAATTGTTGATATATATGCATATATACTTGTATATGTTATTTTGACAGGGTGGACCTTAATTGCACTTTTAGGGGAGACTTATGTCCATTGTATTTTAGAATTTTTACTAATTTTGATCATAATTGCATTGTTGGATGAATTACCTTGCACATCATCCATGTAGTATCATGTCAGGATTTTGAGCATTTATCCATGCATGACGAGTCGTATCTTCATCTTAAGATGCCGAGATTAGATCCGCACGAGTTGGGTTCGGGTTAGCCAACCTAATCGGGTCCTGTAACATGCCGGTTCGGTTCACGAGCGTGGACTGGAATTGGGGTGTCACACAGAGTTTGGATCAACCGACTGCGACCACTCAGAATACGACATTACAGGCGGTACAAAGGCTGCAAGTTGAGCCAATTGTTGGAGGAAGTGCAGCTTCCAGTTCCTCAGTTCCACATAAAGTGTGGGATGGGAACCAAGGGGCAAGGAATGGCGTACCTCCACTGATGGCTCCGTCAAATCTTCCACCGGCAAGGAAACAACCGAGAGTGGTGGATGACTTTTTCACTAAGGAAAAATTAATTAAAAATGGTGCCAAAGAGTTTGTGGGAGGAGTCTATTCGAACAAAGATGAGAATTGGATTAATAAGATGGAAACCACATTCAAGGCTATGCGAGTACCCCATAGGCACAAAACTAGATTAGCCATTGCATGCTCCAAGAGGAGGCATATAATTGGTGGGATGCCTTGGAGAAGTCTAGTTTGAGACAAAGGGAGACCAATTAAATCATGTGGGCTGAGTTTGTGGGAACATTTACTGAGCAATATTTCCAAAAACTAGTAGTTCAACAAAAGGATTTGGAATTCAATAATTTGACTTTGAGAACCGACTTAGTATGGGAGTATGCTCACAAATTCCTAGTTTTTTAGCATTATTGCCCCTGGTTTCCAGCTAATGAGAAGGTTCATGCAAGCAAGTTTTTCTGGGGATTAAAGATTGAGCTGAGGTATAGGATTGTTAAAATTCTTCACCAAAGCCTCCATGATATAATCAATGCAGTTGCCAATCATGAATTAAATTTGGATCAAGACGCAGCAGCTAAGAGGACTTGTACAATAATTAGACCTGCAATCTCTACACCTACCGTGATGAGGTTTTCTAGGCAACAAGGGGCTGGTAGCAATCCCAATAAGAGGAAGCGAGATGGGGAATGTTGTTCTTACAAGTGCTAAAATTGTGGTCGAGAACATATTAGTTCGTGTCCTGAACCAGTAAAGTGTTTTAACTATGGAAAGTCTAGACATATCCAGAAAGACCGTGAGTTACCACCTAAGGTACAATAGCAAGGCAAGGCTGGAAACAACCTTCCACAGAATAACAGAGGCAAGGGCAAGATCTACATGGCACATGTAAAGGAGAATGGCAATGAAGAGTGAGTTGTTAGAGTTACAATTCTAATAAAAAATTTTAAGATTCATGTATTATTTGATACGGGTTGTACCCAATCATTTATAGAACATAGAATAGTAAATAAGCTATCCTTGAAAACGTCAACTTTGTCTTACCCATTGAAAATTATGGGTGCAAGAGAAGAGCATGAATTTATTACACTAGGGGTCTGAAGAATAGAGTTTGAGATTCAATGAGAAACTTATGTATGGGATTTTGTTGTATTTTGGTTAAGGGAATTTAATGTAATCATAGGGATGGATTAGTTGGGAAAGAACTAAGCATTCCTAGAATGTGAGAGAAAGAGGGTGCTTAAAGATCTGGTTCATATTTGAAGGGTCCTTATTAGACAGATTCTAATGTATTGTGTCCTATGCCAAAGCTGTCAAGTTAATTGGTCAGGAGTGTCCAGCTTACATTGTAAGTTAGGTTGACTCAAGTGAGAAAGCCCAAAAAATAGTTTTTGTTCCAATGGTGTCCAAATTCTCTGATGTATTTCCCAAAGAATTGCCAAGGGTACTGCCACCAAGAGAAGTTAAGTTTACAATAGATGTAGCTGCGGGTTCTGAATCAATTTCTAGAGTTCCATATAGAATGGAGCCAGTAGAACTTTAAGAATTGAAATCGCAACTGGATGAAATGCTTCAAGTAGGATTTATTCATTCAAGTACATCTCTTTGGGATGCACCAGTATTGTTTGTCAAGAAGAAGGAAAGTTCACTTCGAATATATATTGATTACAGACAACTCAATCAAGTGACGGTCAAGAATTAATATCCTTTTGCTAGGAATTCATGACTTGTTTGATCAATTGAGGATAGTTGGAGTATTTTCTAAGATTAATCTTTGATCAGGCTATCATCAATTGCATGTGAAGGATGAGGATATTCCTAAAACATTATTAAGAACAACATATGGCCTTTATGAATTTGTGGTAATGCCTTTTGGATTCACAAATGCACCTACAACATTCATGTCCTTGATGAACAGGGAGTATCACGCTTATTTGGATAAATTCATTATTATGTTCATTGATGATATTTTAGTATATTATAATAATGAGCATGATCATGAAATCCATCTGAGGACAGCTCTCCAAGTGTTGAGGTATAGCAAGTTGTTTGCAAAATTTTCCAAGTGTGAATTTTGGCTAAGAGAGGTTAACTTTTTGGGGCACATAATTTCCAAGAAAGGTGTCTCATGATTTGGAACTGAGGGCGCTTGTCTTGGCACTTAAATTGTGGTGGCATTGCCTTTATTGATCCAAGTTTGAAGTCTACACTGTTCACAAAATTTGAAATAAATATTTACTCAAAGTGATTTGAACTTGAGACAGCAGAGGTGGAAGAAGTACTTTAGGATTTTGATTTTCAGCTACACTATCATCCAAGTAAAGATTATTTGGTGGTAGCTCCTTTAAGCTGACAAGAAAGACAATCTCCTCATCAGCAAGTTGGAAGATTATGGGCTACACCAGGGGAGCTAATTTCA
This sequence comes from Piper betle, assembly GCA_033002965.1. NCBI lineage: Eukaryota > Viridiplantae > Streptophyta > Magnoliopsida > Piperales > Piperaceae > Piper > Piper betle. Next base: position 224 of record JAURVB010014692.1, on the reverse strand, counting down.
ATCAATTCAATGTCACATGTTAGTATGTTGTTAGCAAATCTTGTGATAATAAATGATTTAATAGAACAAGTAAAAATGTCTCAAGTCACAAAGAATTAACAAAAGTCATGGAGAAATCAACTAACATAAAGGTGGATTGTAAAGACTGTGGAAAAAAAAATTTTTAATATATTCGACTCGGGCAGAGAGGGATCGAACGTTAGAGAATTAATATTAATTATATT
>JAURVB010014691.1:0-65883 GCA_033002965.1 Piper betle | reverse complement strand
TTGTGAATCGCTTGTTTTCTACTTAGAACTTGCTAATCAGAAACGGCCAAGTGATGTTCGCTTCTGATTCTAGCAATTATGAGGATTCCATGGTTACAAGTGAAAAAAACAAGGAATAAATGGGAGTCCAAGACCATTTTCAATTGAGTCTCTTTTACTCTGTCTTGTTATACCTGATCACTAGGAGATATACAGGCTACGATGCAAATGAAAATGTTAGGCATCAGAACTGATATATTCATACTATCTTCTAAGCAAATGCTATTAGATACGTCATAGCAGGCAGTTATTAACATAAAAACTCTTTCTTCATCAATCTTATTCATGTATATATTGAAGGAAGCAAAAAAAAGAGAAGAAAGTAAAACAAACAAATCTCAGGGTCACTACCATAGTCAGCTGTCTATTATAAACAGATTACAACCAATTTTATCTTTTCTTTTGTGAAATGAATTGCAACATTTTATTTGTCCGTCTCTTCCCAATCCTCTGTTCTTTAAATCAATGTAAGTTGTTCCTCTTCAACTTCACTGTTATAAATCTTCCCGAAGCAGTTTATTCAACAACGTAGTTATAAGGGCATCTCTTTTCTCGGCCCGGCTCTCTTCCCGCATCCTTCTCTGCTCCTCCCTCTCCCTCCAAGCCTGTTCCATCATCAACCTTTCTCGCTCTAATTTCTCCATTGATTGCCGCCATTCCTGTTCAAGCACACGACGTTCTTGCGCCCTCCTCTCCATCATCTCCTTCCATTGCATTTCTGTTTTCTGCTGTTGTACTAGAAGATCTTGGAGGATCTCTTGTATGCTTTGAACCTTAGATACCCCCTTGGCAGGTCTCGTTCGACCTTCCTCTTCCTAGTCTTTCCTAGGCGTTCATCCTCGTCATCCTCAGAGAAGTCATCGGATGATTTTTCTCCACTTAGCCTCTTCATTTTCTTCTTTGCTTGAGCACCGCCTGCTTCAGACTCGATCGACGTCTGTTGCATATTGTTAGCTCTTTCGGTGAAGAAGGTGTGCAGTTCGTCAAAGAAGGGGCATTGCCTACCATTCTCCGGATCAGACGTCTCCTTCCCCTTTAACAGATTACATACTCAAGGTGAACAAGAAGCTTTCCATGTAACACAATAGATAACGCTTTTAGTTAGTTTGATGCATGCTAGTTCATCATTATTTTGTCACAATTTTGATGCATTCTCCTTCGATTCTATTTTTGACTGATGCTAATATCGGTGATATATTGTTGTAATCAAAGAAGCTGTACCGAATATGCCTCCAGAAAAATCAGAAGTAACACGGGACATGTAAAGAACTTAAACGTAACAACAACATACATTTGTTTCATACACCGTGAGAATTGTGAAAAGAGATATATTTTACATCCTAGAGGGCTATAATCTATATCAATAGGAAATGCCCCAGCTTTTGTCTTTGAGTGTGGTTTGAAGTATAATTTACGAAATTAGAAATAACCAATTAGGTTTACAACAAAACCTAAAAACCTATCACTAACAAACTCAATCTGAGTACCTCCACGGACAAGGAAAGCCACGGCCAATAATCTTTCCTTCAATCCTAGATTGAACATATTAGCCAACTGTTTTCTCACTATGTCTATCTTTGGCAGCTGCAAAGTGTCAAAGTAAAAGATAGGAGTTTCTCTCTTCCCAATTCCCCAGATACTCGCGTTGTCTAAATCCAGAGACACCAGGCTCGTTCTAAATGCAGATTTTGAGTGACACATGATAGAAAAGTTTGCTGCTCTTCTAGATTGGTATTTGTTCTAAGACCATCCATCAGAGAATCAAAGGGTTGGACATTTACGTTCCAAATGGCTATATGAGGAACAAGCAGCAAAACAATAACAGTTGAAAGTACCAACTTCTGAATCAATCAAGGATATATAGCAATAATAAGAATAGGAATAGATGGGAGGCACGAAAGGAAGCACCTTGTAGCGGTTGACGAGATTCTTCCACTTGCACTTGCACTGGTCGGGGCTCCGGCGGTGCCCTCGCTCCTTCATCTTGGCCGACACTACCTCCCACAGCGTCTTGTTGTTCCGCTTGCCCAGGGCGAAGTCCCGCTCCAGATCGGCCCTGATGGCGATGAAGTCCCGGGTCTCCTGATGCCCCCACTGCGGCACCCTCTCCTCCTTCCGCACCTGCTGCGACACCGACGGCGACGGCAGAGACATCTCCCCGGCCATGGCTGCCGGGTTGAGCTGCAGCGGGATGACGCCGGACATCATGCCCATCCCCCCAACCCACCATCACCTCCATCGCCGCGCCCTAGCATCATCTTGGACGCAATCCAGAGCCTGCCCAGAAACAGATCAATCTCAATGACAAGATTGCCACTATTTATTTATAAATATTATTAAGATATTTATATATATATATATATACATGTACGTATGTATGTATGAAATGTGTGAAGCGTGGCTTCATATGTGAACACAAAGCCACCTGCTAGTAGACCTGCCATTGTAGCAGAGCTTGTAGAAGAAGAAGAAGAAAGGCGTGGTGGGATTGCGCGTTTCTGGTGGAGCGCGTGAGGTTGGAAATCTTGGGATCCTAGAAGCAAATGGGTGTTGTTTTCAGGTGTGAACGGTGGACTTGCCATCAAAATTCTCTGCTTTTCTCTTACTTTACACATGGTATTTTCAACAATGATGGTGCAGTATTAGTGAGCAACGGCGCCAGCTGATACTGTCAGCGGCCAGAAGAACGTTGGAGACAAAGACCACTGCCGGATGCACACCCCTTTGGCTGTTCTTTCACCACCTTGGATGTTCTTTCAATGAGCAGGTAATTAATTTACTTGTTCGTGTGAGACGAATGGATTGAATTGTGCTGGTTGAATGAGATTGTAATGTTTTATGTGCATAATGTACTGGTTGAATTAGATGCTTGATATTTGCAGATCCATTCTTGGTGCTATTGTTCACTTCTTGCGTTAGCTTTTTTCATCCTAAAATTGAATGAGTTTGCTTGTTTCTGTTTCCTTGTTATGTAAGAGTTCTAAAGCAAGACAGTCTTTTCCTCGAACCAGAGCAGGACAATTGAAAGCCATCAGCAAGTAAAATTTGTTATAAAATCCTTTGAAGACTTGAAGGGCCATAGAAAATAAGTGATTTGACTCAATTGACATCTTGAGCTTGGGACACCGGTGGACACGCCTCAACGTGAAGCTTGTAGGCGGAAGATAAGCATGGTTAGACACTGTCCAAACGTTACAATTGACTTACGCACATGGAAGAAAAAGATAACCGAAGGCCATGAAAATAGCTCTCACTCCAAAGGAGATAGCACAAAATATTCCACTTACAAATAAAAAAATGAAAAAAGAAAAGAAGAAGAAGAAAGCAACAAGTTTCGAATAAATGAGAAGGAAGGGAGGCATCCTGTTGCTGGACTTGACCGGGTAACCTGCATCGGTATTTTGCATTTTTAGCAAGCCGTCCTAACAAATACCGCGATGACATCAACCAAATCACATCCCAGAGATAACCAAATCCAATAATAACTTAGAAAGAACAAAGCATAATGATGAAGCAGAAGACTAGAAGGTAGGTAAGATTTGTCCATACCCGGAGAGGATTTGCGGTATCACTTGAGAAACTATCTTTAGCAAATTTTTTATTGGTTTAAACCTCTTCAAATAATATAATTTTTAAAAAAATTATAATTTACGGTTATTTTCTATAAATTTTATTAATTATGATAAATAATAAAACTGTTGTAAAATATTTACTTTAACATTTTGATACAACAAATCCCTTCTCGTCCATATGGTAGGGTCATAACAATATACAACAAGACACAGCAATTGATCATGTGGTGCTTGCAATTAGTGGGATAATCCGCTTGCATGATGTATGGTGGTGGCTGCAATAGCCGTCGTCCCCCTCCTCCGTCTAGTCTTTTCTATGGCCACCATTTCTACTTCGTGACAAGGGAATTACGATTAAAGGGTGTCTTAATGAACTATTCAGGATTCAAGGGTGACTTCTATTGTATTTACAATTTAATACCATTTGTTGGATATTTGAAAGGGTGCTCGGCTGCCAATGTACTTTTTATTTTATGTAATAACTTGACCGCCGGTTTTGGATGGAGAATTATTTTAAAATTTTAAAAAGGCTCGGTTTAGAAAAAATAACACAAACCCATTTGATTTTGGAAAAAATAATAAATGACCATATCTCAATTTTTTATATAAGGCCCAAAAACAACGTCAATCATATCCAGTTTTTATATTTTATATCATTCATCTATTTTACGTTGTTAGATATATTTGTCCTTATTTAGATAATTGAAATGACCATAAATTATTTGATGAGTAAAAAATAGTCTTAATTAATATAACCATCATTATCTTATTAAAAGAATTGTAATAAGATGACATTGACACGAGAAAAATACTTTAAATACTGTAATAGTTGCTTCTATTGTTTATCTAGTTAAGACCATGGTTGCATGAATCGAATCGAATCGGAATCGGAATCGGTTTTCCAGGGAGTCAGAATCGGAATCGGTCTAAATCGGCCAAGAATCGGTTCAGTTGAATCGGTCCAAATTAATTTAATCGGTCATATATAATAATTTGACAATTTATAATATAAATATATTAAAATGGGTATTGATGTTATTTTGATATTATTCTGTATATTGATGTTATTTAGAATCGGCCAAGAATCGGTTCAGTTGAATCGGTCCAAATTAATTTAATCGGTCATATATAATAATTTGACAATTTATAATATAAATATATTAAAATGGGTATTGATGTTATTTTGATATTATTCTGTATATTATAGTTTCTGATATTTTTAAATATTTTTTTAAGATTTTTTTAAATTATTTAGAATTAATTATTATTTTTGACTCGAGTTAGACTCGAGTCAACTTTTAATTACGAGAATGCCACTCTTTATCCCCGCCGCGCGCCGGCCCGGTCGGTGGCGAGTCTCGAGGCGGCGATGTCGGAGGATGTCGGCAGCCCGGTCAGACGAACAGTCAGCGGCCCGCAGCCAGCGGCGAGGCGGCCCGGAGCTGGCGGCGAGTCGCGGCGATTCGTGCGTCACAGCCCGATTCGGTCCGGCCACACTTCGGCGGCGACGTTGCGAGGTCGGCGGCGAGGTCGGTAGCCCGGTCGGCGGCGAGCCCGGAGTCGGGGAGCACGGCGGAGGGCGAAACGGGGCGGCGGCGGGCGGACGAGCGGCGGCGGCGCGGGGGAGCGGGTTTGATTTTAGGTTTTTAAAATCCAAATTACCATTTTACCCATGCTTAAATAATTTAATAAAAATCATACCTAGGGTATTTTAGTAATTTCATTAAAAAACTGATTCCGATTTAAATCGGCTCGATTCCGATTCCGAGTTAAATCGGTCGGAATCGGCCGATTCCGAGGCCGATTCGGGGCCGACCCAAAATCGGATCGGCATCGCGCCGATCCGATTTAAATCGGCCGATTCGCACGGAATCGGCCGATTCATGCAACAGTGGTTAAGACAAAGGTCTTATTTTATTGGACTGAGATTATATTATACTTATATTAAAAAAATGTTCTTTTTGTTTATTTTTATATCTATCCATATTAATCCTCTAATATCAGTTTTTGTGTGTTTAAAAAATCCTCTAATATAAGTTTTTTTATATATTTAAAGTATAAAAAAATTAATATTCTATTTATAGGAGCCGTGTTTTGAATTTTTTAAATGTATTTTTTATATTGATTAGAGCAAAATTATCATATTACCTTTGGAGTGACTGAGTGATAAGAAAATATGTAAAAAGATAGGAACGAATTTAGTTTTTAAATTCAGTCGAGCATAATATAAAATTTGAGCCATAATTATTTTTTTAAAAATAAAATAAAATTAACCCTTCGTCCACTAGAATGAAGATGAGATGGCCGGATCTGTGGGCAATGGCTAGATGTGAAAATCACATCTAACAATGGCCTCCTCTCAATACTATGGATAGAATCACCATTTTTTATCTTTTTTTCTTTATCTATATATGTGTATAATATGGGTGTAAATGAGCCTGACAAGATGTTTTTGAATTTGACGTGATTTTTAACAAATATGTTTGAGTTTGTCTGAGTGCTTGACGAGCTTGATGTATTATGTGTCGAGCCTAACTCGTTCAAAATTTATAGTATTTGAGTTTGACTCGCTATATTTTCATGCAGAGCTCGAGTCAAATGAATATTTGTACTTGACTCGTGCTCAATTTATATAGGATCAAAATTTTTCTTTCTAACACTATATAAATTCAATATGACCTCAATAGTATTGACAAGTCAAGTCGAACCGAGTATTTTTTCGAACTTAAATATATCGAACTCAAGTTTCGAGCTAAGCTGAGCTGAATACTCCTTAGCTCAACCTTTGTTCGTTGTTCAAAGAGCTATTTATTTCAAGCCGAATATTTTTTCAAACACAAAATTAACGAGCACAAGTTCAAGCCGAATCGAGATGAACGTAAAAGCCGAGTATTTTTTCGAGCACAAAATTAACGAAAATAAATTTAAACTAAATCAAACCGAACATAAAATAATTACAAATAAATTTGACTTATTTACGTCCCTACTGTATCACGTGCAAGGTAGTGTTTAACGTGCAAGGGTACTTAAGTTATTATAAAATTTAAATGGTGAATATTATATTAGGCAGCCTTACATCGTGAATAGTACATGAAGACACCGTTTAATTGTAACTTCTTTTACAAATATTATTATTACAAGGAAGCTGCTTTACGAAAGGGAACAAAGAACCCACCAATAAAAAAAGTCGTTGGCCAAAAAAAAAAAGTATACAAATATGCGAATGGGGAAGAGATCGTTAATAGCAGGAGGACCAAACGAGGTGCGATCGGACACCGGAGCGGCTCCGGCGGCTGACCGGCGGCGCGGGTGGACTGTTGACGTTGACGGCGACAAAACCTGGCACGTGTCGGCTGACGTGTCCAGGGAGGAGTGGGCTAGTAATTGCGAAAGGGTAGCGGCCAAATCCCAACGGAACCAGGGTTTTGCGCCGCCACTCCCTACGCCGTTATCTCGACGCCTCCGGCGACGGCGGCGACCGCCGGAGCTCTTCTCCGGCGACCGCTCCACCTCCGGCGACGTCGGTGGGCAGCGGCGGCCGGACCTCGTTAGCGCCGCCATCGGGCCTCTGTTTTCCTGAAGCTCGCTCTTATTGTTGTTCATGGTTGTGGCCCCTTCGGTACTTCGCCCCCTTTCTCCGTTTATTCGTGGTCTTTCTTTAATGGCCATTTGTGCTGTTGGGTTCGTAATCTGAAATCTTCGATGCTTGTGTGTGTGCATTTGATTGGGTTGATGGTCGACATCCTTGGATGGGGATGGATGGGCGTTTATGATTTTAGGGTTCTCGTTATGCTTGCCTTTGATTTTCGTTTGCTCATTTGAACCTGCATTGCATCTGCTGCTATGTCACCTGCTTTACTTTTTTTATGAATCAAATGTAGATAGCATTGTTTGGATGCTTGGACAGTAGAGTTTTTAAGTCTGAGCATTGACATTCTGGTCTTCAACTCTGCCAATGCTTGCGTATTGCCGGTCCCAAGCCCAGACATTCAAAATCACTTGGATCCTTGTTGAACAACAGGTATCAAGTGGAAGAAGAAGAAGAAGAATATTGTCATTCTGGTCCACCGTCTGGGCATATAACAATGTGCAGTGTTGGGTAGTGCGAATATCCAAATGTCGGGATAGTAAAGCAAAATGATTTTGTTTCAGTGGCCGTTTATAGGTAAAAAGCCACTAAGGAAGAAACTGAGTATGTGAATTTTTTTAGTTTTAGATGTTCCGCCGTCTATTTAAACTGGTTGGTGCCTCGGGTTCTTATTCTTTACTTTCATTGCTTGAAAAGTTCAGAATCATCATTTTTCAGTGGAAATTAGGAGAGGAGAATAGGATGGTCAGGTATGCAAAAACAATGCCCCTAGGTCAGTTTTAAGTTATTATTTATTGAAAACGAGTTGATTTAATTTAAAGAGAAGGGAGCAACAATAAAATAGTGTGGGTAGTTAAATTTTTGCGTTAAATGACTGACCAAATGAGAGGATTATGAAAGAACTTTGATCACTGAAAGTAGTTAAAATAGATTGATGGATGATGATAGAATTTGTGCCTTTATTTTCTCTGACTGCTGGATAGGTTTGTTATTGGATAGGAAAAAAATAATCCATGTCTCTGAGCCCAATTTTTTAATTCTTGGTGGACAATAACTTGTAGGATTCATTGTATTGATGTTAATTTATATTGAGATTTTGATTATAACATATATGCAATGTCTTTGTAATGAAACATTACAAATTGTTGTCAATAACCTTCATGTTTGATTTAAATGGCTATCAAGTTAGTTTCTGTTCCATTTTTTTTTACAGTACCCTTCTCATTTTTGCAGACTCATCTATGTTGTAACTATTTGTCCACTTTCAAATAGCTATAACAATTGATTTGCATAGTAAGATGAGACCAAAGACTGAAAGGAAAGCATTGAGGGGTCAAAGATCGAATCAGGATAATTCTGAGGGTTTGAATTGGGTTCTTATTGTGGGCGGGGCAGTGTTGACTACCCTTTCCATTAAAATTGGGTGCAAACTTAAGCAAGCTTTTACTGCTAAAAGGCCAGTAGATACTTCTAATGATTTGAAAGGTTCGGAATTTGTCTGACTTGAAGTACTTTGGTCTTACTTTACAGGCATAAATTGGAAATCTACATGTCTCTTTTTTCCAGGAAATATCAACTTTAGCCGTAAGGGAAGGTCTGGAAGTGACCGTCCACATTCTAGTATGTATTGTTTTGAGCAGAGTGAAGATGGATCCTGTCGCTGTTTCTCTGGTATTGTCAAAAACCTTCCCGAGGACAAATTATCAAAAACATAGATTTAAAAACTTTACCAGTATTCCTTAAATGCTGTTCTCACAAAGCTTATCTAAACCTGAGTATGAGGAGAGCAGTTATGCAGTCATAAATGCTAAGTTTGAAACTTGTTGTTTAGCAGGAATATCGGAAGGTACAGTGGAGATGAAGCAACCCCTTCACAGTCCAGCATCAAAAGAGCTGGACTTGTCACTACCCTTAGCAACTATTCCAGGAACAGAAGCTATGAGAGAAAATGGTCTGGTATGGGCATCATCCCCCGAGCGCCTGGAACTTCCTCGGAAGCCATTTTACTCAAACAGCTCAGATTCGCCTTGTGTATCAGAATGCGGATCTGATGTTTTTAGCAAAAAGAAGTGTTGCAAAAGCTCCGCCACCAGCTGAAAAGAAGGGATGAAATGATTTTGGAAATGCAGGCTCAAATTACTGAGCTTCAAAATTCTCTTAGGGCTCAAATATCAAAGTGTGCGCAGTTGCACTCTCAGTTTGATTCTGCAAATCGGGAACTTTTTGATTCTGCAATGGAGATTCAGAGATTGAGGAAGGCAATAGCAGACCACTGTGTTGCTGAAACAAGGCCAACTGAAAGGCCAAATCTCGGAAAACCTATTAAACATGAACATGTAAATGGATTTCGTGACTTGGACAATAATTTAGAGCTTCAGTTTGGTGATGATGATAGAACTAGGGAAGAGTCATTAGATAGGTATGAGGCTTTAAAGACAGAAGTGGTCGAGCTGAAGGATGTAATTGCTGGGAAGGAGTTTCTTCTACGGACTTACAAAGACCAGCAGTCTGAGCTTCACTCGACGATCAAAGAATTGCAGGTGAAGCTAGAATCACAAGTTCCCAATATCTTATAGACTTTGCTCGATATGGACGATAGTGTGTATTCCTGCTAGGTTTAGTTCAATGAAGAGAAAATTGTTTGCTATCCTCTCTTTTCTTTTTACTGCATCATTCTTCTCGTCTTTGATGGGTCATGCTCAGGTTAAAATTGTGGTCTACACCTGTTGCATGGGTCATCACGAGTTCTTGGATTTTGTTAGGCCCTCGCAGAAAATGGCCGATTATTTACCCGGCAAATTCTGTAGCGGCCATTTTGGCGGCCGACTCTTCCTACATAAACCATAAGAAAATCTCTTCATGGGACAGCAAAAGAAACGACATGATGTGGAGGGATACTGCAACAGCTGCAAGTCTATATTTCTCATTTTTGACCTTCACGATTAAAGGTTTACGTACCATTTGTCAAACTTAGGCAACATGAATCCCCTCAAACGTGAACTTTACACAATGAAAGTGTGAATATGATGCTTGGAAAAGAAATTGCCAATATGATAAGAAGTTGAAGCAAGCTGCACACGGATATGCCTCAAGAACAGGCATCAAACACCGAGTTTAATGTACCATAATCATATATAACGATATCTGTGGCTCCTCTAATCAAACATTCTTGTATTTAGGGGGCGTTAATTGAGTGAGTTGAGTCGAATTTGACGTGTTCAAACTTAAATTCATTTGTTTCGAGTTCGAGTCGAGCTCAAAAAGTTCGACTTAAAGATGAATTAGCTTGATTATTATTTGTATATATATATATTTTTAAATAACTTGAAATAAAATTAATTTTGAAAGTTAAAATAGTTTAATTTCAATTTAATTTTATGTAAAAAACTTATTTGGAAATTAAATTATTGTATTATTGCATAAAACTGTCATATCATATAATTATATTTATTAATTTTTTATATTTTATATAGATGGCTATGTAAAAATTATATTAACTACAAAATATCGAGCATAAATTATCGAGCTTCGAATCGATTCGAGCCATACTGGTACTTGCTTGATTCAAATTGAGCTTTAATTTAAACGAAATTGATAGTACTGCTTAATTCAAATCAAGCTTTAATTTAAACGAAATCGAGCGAACATTGAGTTGTTAGCACCCCTATTTATATTCTTCTGCTGCCTCCTTTGTTGCCTCATTTGTGTACTCTTCCATCTCATTCCCCCAAACATCTGCAAACTCGCAGTTCTTGTAGTCCTCAAACCAGGGACCCCCACAGGTGTAATGGATGGCCTTGGGGAAGGTGGCGGGATCCTTCTGATCGACCACATTGTGACCTACCAAGAAATTCCAAGCAAAGGGGATTCTACCAATCTCATGGTCCTCAAGCCACATAAATCTATGGAGGAATGCACCAGTCTGAGTGCTCACTAGCTCCGGGGTGAGTGCTCTGTTTTTAGGATGGGAGCAGTTGTACAGTACCATGGAAGACCAGTTCTTTCTTGGGTACACTGTCTGCACCACCCCATCCATCTTCGTCGTCTCCTTTGGGGTGTAGTCGTGGTGCACACACATTATAGCGTACCTGTCCAAGGCATATACCAAATTGATTACTTTTATTAAAATATTTACACTGGGTCAAAGATTAAATTAAATGCCTCGTTCTTACTATTAAAAATGGTTTTTGTTGGTTTTCTTTTTAGAGGGGGGAGTGGGGGGACCTTTCTTCATATTTCATACAAGGTTGCTCAATCACGCTCCAAAGTAAGATTGAATGTTCCATCTAACTTGGGCTTTGCTGGCAAAAATACCCACAGACCAGTCATTTATATTTTTTATCCACCCTCTTGTTTTTACCCAAAGAACTTACGTTTCTTTGTCAGATATTTGATATTGTTACACCAATAGAATTTAAGTAAGATCGGTTTTTTAATTTTATTTTATAAAAAATTTTAAAAAATAGTCTGAAATTGTCGATATTATTAAAAAGAAGCCATTTTTTCCCCCACCGCATTAGTGACTATTATCCACTTGAGCTTTCAGAAAGGAGGCCGTCAATAATCCAAAATATTAGATAACGTACCTGTCGTCAATGAGCTGGGTGAGCTCCATCACGTCGGCAGTGTAAAGGAAGTCGCAGTCGATGAACATTGCCCAGCCATGGAAGCCGGCGAGGTAAGGGGTGAGGAAGCGAGTAAAGGAGAAATCGGTGCTCTCGGTGGCGCCTCTCTCCCTCCAGTAGACGCCATTGGCGCGCAGCTCCGACTGCTTGATGGGGTGGATTTGGACGGGGATGGAGGCCCTCTTGAGGATGGAGTGGCAGCACACTCTGTAGGCGATGTCTTCGCGGTGGTCGTAGCCGATGAAGATCTTGAAGGGGAGGTTTGCTGGGTCGGCGCCATTGTCAGCACCCATGTTGGGGGAAGCATGGGAGACGTCCTTGGAAGCGACACTCGAGCTCGGAGTGGCATTGTAGCTTCCTACTGATGTAGTGTTGGCCATGGCGGACGCCATTTTCTTGTGCTAATTGTGATGGAGTGGGATGGGAGAGATCAAGTGGGAGGACTTGGGTTTATATAATTGTCATATTGATGGACCAAATCATTGAGTGGGTGATGTGTACGTGACATGTATTAACGTGGGTGGCAATTGACTGAGTAACGATATGATGCTTTGCCTTCTTTTTCTGAAGGAAAATAATTTCATCATTCCTCTGTAACGAAAAATATTTTGTGTAAATTCAACACTCACCTTCATCACCTACGATTTATTCCGCTAATTACATCAATTAGATTTCATAAATCATAATTAATGCCTTATCTTTTATTTTATAATGTCGGTGGAGATGAGTAGAAAATGTCAGTAGAGCATCATGATTCCTCTAGAATAATGCATTGCGGGACAAACTCAAAAATATGCATACAACCAAATAGGTGAGAAACATATGTAATAGACTGAAGACTATTGAGACAAAATATTAAATTTTCATTTGCATATCAAATCATTGATCCCTCTTTTAAGTTCTTTCTTGCTTGAAGATTCTTCTTTTATTTTTCTCAAAAGATGATAAACGGCATGTCGCACAATGATCGTATTAGATGGTAGCCCCTTAAAACACAGCGCGATACTGGAAACACGTCGCATGAAAAATGTTTATTGGGTTTTTTATTATCTAATCGAATGTCCTCTAAAAACAACCCTGATTACGTAACAACCAAAATTGACTAGACAGGCAGACAGGCACCCTTGCTCTTTACCATTTTTTATTTTAACTTTTTCTTATAAACAATGCGGTTTTTTTTGTTCTTTTGAAGAGTGAGACTGTTGAGATTGCAGGGATTGGATTCCGTAGGGTTCAGCTCCACCACAACCACAAAAACAAGTCACGTTATTTCCCTGTTTCGGCCATGAAACAGATTTAGCTGTCCCTCTGCCACAATTTCCATCAATGGGAGTGAGAAAGCGATCTACTCCATTAGAGCCAAGTAGAACAAGAAATCTTTTCTTCCTGTGTGCGTGTTTATACCGTATCATATAATATGCAACAAGAAATCTTTTATTCCTTAAAAATCGAAAAACTATCAAATATTCTTTTTATCAATTACCGTATAAATTAAAAGGATATTTTCATAATATAAAAACTAAGTGGTAAAAAAAACCTTACAAATATCAGGTTCTCGCGCTAAATAAATCTGTTGGCAGACCATATAATCTGGACTCGTCCGTGGGCGGGCTCTCAACCTTTACATGTGTTGGGTACGTGGAGTAAACTTTGATGTGCAAACAATAAAAAAAGAAAACAAACTTCAGCGTCAACACAATGTTATACCAACCTGGAAATACAAGAGTAAAAACTCATGCTCAATACCAGCCAAAATCAATTTTAAAGCCACACATGAGCAGTCAATAATGTAAATTTCAAAGCTTCCTGCAACCATCAAAATAAATAAAGAAGGCAGGACAAACAAAGTCACGGAAACCTCCATATAACTTGTAAATAGTGGAGCCTGCCAAGCATCTTTACCTCCCACACACATCAGAGGAAAACAATCGTTCATGATGGTTGACACGCTGCCATGGCAAACTATCTGGAAGCTCATAATTTAATCGAATTCTGTTTAGTTGGGCATGTGAAATATGTAAACCAGGAGGACAATGCCCTCAGTCCTCTAGTTGATTGCATCAAATTTTTATGTCCTTTCATGGACAAGTGATACCACACCTCGTGAACTGCGCAGTGTTGTCATACACAGTCCTCTTTCGCCGATTCACGTGTCCCACTGTGATCCCATGCAACCCCCTCTATTTTCAGAAGATGATCTCTACAATAATGAGCCTCCATTACTGCAATGTTACCACAGTCCACAAGCAATTCTCTGCACAAAATCTGGCCTCCGCTTGCTGGGCATTCGCAGCAGCCCGGTTATTTGTAGCTCAACAACAGCTCTGCAAAATCTGGCTCTGAGTTTTCAATTAAGGAGTCCGCTACTAAGCACGGGACCCGGATTTCAACCTTAAACACAAGAAAAGACCATGACCATCTATTTTAAGCTCATACAGGATCCGGCCACTGACATCATTCTTCCGTGATTATCTGTTGTGGAGAAACACCCCCTCTTACTCCTAAACAATGTGATTACCATGAATTATCTATATCTGATAGACCACTTAATGCTTTTTTTAAAAGAAAAAAAACCAAAAAAGTTCAATAACAGATAGATGCGAGAAAATGGAGAATATGATTGTCAATTTAGGATACTGGAGTAAAGCTTCGTTAGGCTCTTCCATTGGAGTATCAACTTTTCTTTTCTTCGACTTTGGTGACTGCTTAGCCTTCCGCTTGCCCCTAACGCTTGAACTTACAGCAACTTTGAAAGATTGATACCAATCGTACAAGTTGATTAGGTCACCATGTTCTTGCGACAATTTGTACCTTTATGACAAATCTAATGTCTCAATTGACAATGGGTAAAAGACATATGCACTTACCCATTAAACATAAGCTTGCACTGCATAGCTGTCACCTTTTCATAATATTAATCAATAATATCTCACGTAAGCAAAAATATGAGAGGATCTCATGATACAAGATCATTTTATATTAATTTCAGCAAAAGACACATTGTTACGTAGATCCTTATGTCATAATGAATTCGTGTTTAATATTTTCATATTACCCTCTGCAACTGGGTTCATTTTCACGAGTTTAAATAGCTTTACCGGGAGAACCAGGAAACAGCTTTCATGAAAGGAAATTTTGGGCAAATGTAACATATATTTACTTCTCAGTTACAATGAACAAGTTAGATCTTTTTATATTCTTCATCATCAACTTCTTCCACCAAATACCAATAAAAATACCTAAATCAGGATCCATGTGATTTTCTAATAGAAATTTTTTTATGGACAAATGTCTTTCCTAACCCCAATCCTCCTCCTTTGACAGGCCCCAGTACCATCAGGAGCATTAGTGGAGTTAAGTTTTATTTGTATGTATGTAGAAAGAAAATTTAGATCCTAGTTTAGGAAACATGCCCCCAACACCCTTTGAGTATCGGGTAGTAGTAGTAGTAGTAGTAGAAAAAAGAAGAAGAAAGAAAATATAGCCTATTTTCTTTCCAGCTTAAGAACAAAATCAATGTCCTAGAGAAAGTTAGAAACAGAAGATGCTCACATTATTGCCGTATCATGCATGGTTGGCTGTAAAGAAGCTGGGTCCTTGCTGCAGCATCTGCACTGGATGAATGTGGGTGACATCAGAAGATTTGTCTGAACAACTCTCCTGGGATCCCCAACTAGAGCCTGCCTCGAATCAGCAAAATGATTAGATTCTAACAGACTAAGAAGTAACAGCAATTAAGAGAAAAGTTTAAAAAGTGTGACATTAGAAAATGCTAGAGCAAATTTTGAAAACTCCACTTTGGATAAATGCAACCAAAGACACTTTTTCAATGACTCACAGTCCGCAGCAGCCCAATTTCTTTAAAGCATATAATTTCATGAGAAGGGGTACACTCCATGGGCATCATGTAATTCCTGTTCCAGAGGTGGTGAACATAAACACATGGAGAATAAAGTTAAAAAGAATCAACCGTTGAAAAAATGAACCTTCTTCAAAGAATTGAAATATGCGAGCTCTAAAAAAGCTTAGAATGGTAAAAGAAGCTGGAAAGAGCATAATTGATATAGCACCATAATTCATAGAATAGTGAACAGTAGAATGAAGTATCTTAGATCATGATTTTGAAGTACGCAGTAGGAACCATGCAAAAAATAACCTGATCATAGACTCTAAAAGCAAAGCAGCTTCGTAATTTAGCACAGGTGACTTCTTCTCCACATCCAAACAAGATAGAGATACTGAGCTCCTATGAAAAGATGGCAAACAAACATAACTGATAAATCTTATCTTCATGGATCATTATATTCTTGAACATTTAAAATCTACAGTATCTAATTGTTGACAAATCAAATAGTGAATGGTAGTAGGTAATCAATAGATTATCGTAAGTACTTTATTTATAGAAATCTGGAGTTACAAAGGTTGTTAAAGCTGAAATTTAAAATACAAAACTAACAGCTGATATGCAGCAGATGTGCAAGATCTAATTAGCTAATATATAGGAACTAACTTACAGAAGAAAATACATTACAGAACAAGTCAAAATACTAATATGTAACACAAATAAAGTAGAAATGAAACACTGGAGACAGAAGACCTGGAAATAGATAAACCGATAAAACTTTTTACCTGCGGATAGTTGGCCCCTCCTTAGAACTATTGTCACCTTCTTTGGCCTTCAACTGTAATTGCAGCTCTTTCACTTTCTCATTGATCTACAATAAAAACAATTTTAAGATACTTCAGCATATACATAAGGTTGTCATCCTTGGTGCACGTGAGGCATGCAACAAAAAGTATAATAGCTTCCACACTCTAAATAGAAAATGAAATCTAATTATTAGCATATATATCAGCTAGTGTTACCTCTTTCATTCCTTCAGTCAATTCTTGCCAAGTGTGAAGAAGGGGAGAAAGTGATGCTAGCTGAAGGGTCCTAGTTAACCAGAAAATACCATTTAACTTTTTGAGACTCCTTAACAAAATTTACAAAAATAAAAGCAATTTTAAAAAATTAAAAACCTAAGAATATAAGCTAATGCCAGAACAAAAAAAATACAAGAAAAATTAGTATCTCTGCTTCCATCACATTATGAACTGATGAAATTCTTATCAATTTTTACATGTTTAGGGATTTAATTGGCATTTTTGAGTCTCTTCCCACCAGAATTACAGAATCGATCAGGTTTAGGTTTGTCTTAGTTTTTTCTCTTATAATTTCTTTTATTTTCTTTAGCATAAATAAGACACTTCCTTATGACTGACCAAACTGGCGTAATTGTGAGAGTTCTCAATTAAGTTAAGGGGAAGAGTGTGCTAGGTTAGCTCGTTTTTCTTCCCTATTAAGGTTTATACAAGATAAATTTTCATTCAATCACAAATGAAGTAAACATTCTGCACAACAAATTTCATGAGCAAAAGACTGCTAAACTATAAGTGCAACAGAAAAAAAAGAAGGAAAGAAGAGACTAATGCTCCAAAAGACACCAAGTTAACAAAATCTCTCATAGGTCATATGAAGAACAAAGAAAGAACTAAAATGAAACTGGAAACACCCCGGCGCACCTCCCCCACCCACGGGCTGACACAAATGTTGAAACCATCCCCTAACATGTATCAAATCGACAAGCAAAACCAACTGTGTACCTTAGCTTCTGCACTACTTCCACAATGGGCCGTCTTTTAGAAAAATCAGCGCATTCAACACTGAATTGGGTACAATTTTCCGTTGAAAAAACTTTTGGACGCCCATCTTGTTCTACAAAATATTCTGAAGATTTTATGCAGAGATCTGGATCCAATGCCTCACAATAAATGTCCAAAGCTCGAATATTATGAAATTTCCCTGCTTCACACACACACTACAAACATAATACAATTAAGACATCTAAGAGAGTTAATTCAGAGTTATAATTTCAAGAGATTCAAGAGAAACTCAATGGATCACAATAGAAACCACTGAACTCAAGTTAAATAAAGCCTCTTATAGTGAAGTGCAAGTTCATGCCTCCAGAAAAGGGGGAAAAAACTCAATAGTTAAGTGGAACCATAGTTCTGCTTTCCGGTACATTCAGCATAATTCCAAATGAAATGAAGAAAGTATACGAGCCAAGTGGACAACTAGCATAGCAGGATAATCATTTGCAAAAAGTTTGAAATTAATACCATACATAATAATCTAGCATTCCATACAGAGCCATTTAAGAACTGTTATGTACAACTTACCATAACAACCGAACTCCAATTCTCTCGTAATCTCTTCAAATCTGACAGTCTGAGAAGCAATTCTTCACCAGTACGTATAGCATACCTATCACTAAGGATAATAAGCATCTACATAAACATCTTTGCCATCCACTGTCTCACAGATAGTTGGGCATGTAGGATTTTACTCATATGGATCAACATATACAGTACATAGTTGGAAATGAACATACACAGAACTTTCCTGACATGATGGTCGGTTGAAAGCATCGCTAAGCATCTCATTCGGCAGCAATTCACATTGTTTTCTCCACAATCCCTGCAGAAAAAAACTAGTTAATTTGGAACGGCTGAGAACATGCATGACATGGAAAATGTGCCTATGAAGTGAACTTTTCTGTGGTTTCTTTCATTGCCAGTCCCCAGCCTGAATTTAGAAAAGGTTTGGTGTAAGGAAAGCCATCTGGACGTCAAAATTTTATCATCTGTTCTCACATGAATACCAAACCACATATCTGACACCAATTTTATTGGGATCAAGTGGCAGAAGCAGAAGATATGAAGATAAATATGCATGAAAGAGGGTAATAAACAAAATCCAGTGAAGTTGGCAATTTCATTGTCCATATTACTGCAAGAGAGAAGCAGTAAAAGATAGCTGAAAAGATCAGTTACTACATGAGCCTGATGGCCTCAGATTTGCCTAACATTCAAGATATGAGACCACCGCTTCAATTTTCATGTTATTTCCTGGAGCAGAAAATTTCCAATCATTCACCAGGCTCAACCCAGTCCACGATTAGTAGAAATTGTCAACCAGGATAAAAAGCATGTTGTGTAAAATATGATAATTTGCATGCTTTTATTTAGCAACCTAGTAGACACAAAGACATGCACATCCTGAGAAAAAAGATAATTATTGTATACTTGCAATCTTTCACCAGGCTCAACCCAGTTCACGATTAGTAGAATTTGGAAATTCAGCTAGTATGCATTATTGCTCTGCTGTACCACTTACGCATGCATTAAGATAGTTACACACACGTCAGACAGGAAAAGTAGTAGAAAATTAACCAGACAGTCCTCTGAAATCATGCCTCTGCCAAGAAAACTGAGAGGTTCTAGCGCAAAGTGTTTAACACAGGCAACCTGCAATAATAAAGCAAGTGTCAACTTCAATACATCTTCTATGAAACAAAACAAAAGACCTCCATAAACAATGTTCATATGTACCTTTAAAGCACGAATAACTGAAGTTATTGTACCATCGTGCTTAAGGAAGAAATCTCTCAAATATGATGCCACCTCATATCCTATATGAAACCCAATCTTGGGCTTGATAAGAACTTCACAAATTAAAGCATCCATTTTGTCAATAGGAGAAGCAAGAGTAAATTTAAAAGTCTGAAGATGTTGCAGGGCAGTTGATGGAAGTATCTTCACTGGAGCATCAACAGTAGTCGCCACTCCAAATACCAATATAACTGGTAACTTAACTGCCCACTCACTACAGACAAATGTAAGAATGTCGGTATTAAAATCACACAAACTACTTCAATCTGCTTTATAAAAAGACTGCACATAAAACCTCAAAAGTTATTACTGCTAACTGATCTCATGCATACAAGAAATTCACTACAGAACTCGTACAGGTTAAGGCTTCAAGCAACTGTGTGATGTAAGTTGGCAGATTACCCAAATGCTTAGAGTGCATGCAAAAGTGCTATGTCATTCAGCTTCCATCAATCCAGATAAATTTGAAGTTTTATGATCACTAGATTTCAATTCTAAGTGTACAAAAAGATACCCTCAATACAGTTTTCAAATGGAAAAGCAATGCAAAAATTTTCAGATGGGATAATTTATAAAAAGAAATACTGAAGAAGGAGAAAGGTAGCATTACCCTAAAATTGAGATGAAGTCCGCCAATGTTTTCCCATCACAACGCTCCATGTCTTCAATTATTACAACTACTGGTTTGTCAAAGTGCTCAGGTTCAATGTACCAAGAAGCTAGGGCACAAATGTCAGGAAACTGCAGTAAATAATGCACAGGTAATCTACAAAAGTCTTCACATGTGTGTATCATGGGAAAAAACATGCAGACTT
The DNA here is from genome assembly GCA_033002965.1 of Piper betle. Lineage (NCBI taxonomy): Eukaryota > Viridiplantae > Streptophyta > Magnoliopsida > Piperales > Piperaceae > Piper > Piper betle. The sequence continues at coordinate 45,746 of JAURVB010014691.1, read as the reverse complement.
GAATGCAACTCACATCAGGGGACAATCCAACTAATTGCTTCAACAAATGCCGGAGACAACCACCAATACCAGCCTTTACACTGAAATCCAGTGACGAGAGGTTGGCGACATGGACACCATGATTACGTAGGAACAAACCAAGCTCATGAAATGTCAGGAGATCATCAACAAACTCCACGTTCTCTTTGCAATGTTCAAGAAAGAAATTCATTTAATATAGATTTTTAAAATCAACATTGAGTAGTCAACAATTATACCACCAAACAAACTCATAATCCCACAAGTTGTCAATTTGTTTTCACAGCCAATGATTGGAGAGATCAATCTAACTTACTGGTAAGCACTAAAGACGTAAAAATTCGTTTGCAGATGCTGTCCAGAACAAGAGGGTAAGGAACCATCACATCAGAAACTCCATTCTTCCTATAAGACCTGATTACCTCGAAAGATTCAAGAACCCAACCCACAATCTCATCAAACACCTTAACATTCATCCGATGCAGAACACCCTGCATATACAACACAAACTACACATAAATGCCAAACCGCAATAAACACTATAAAACACATCAACACAAAACCCAACAAGCTAACGACCTTGATAGAAGCCTCCAAATCGGACCAGACAACCTCAAACGCCTCCCTTCGCAGCTGCTCATAGTAGACCTGCTCTTCCCCTTCCACACCGGATGGAGGGGTTGGGGAGGACAAATCGATCTTCCTCCTCGCGGCAACACCACCAGGAGCCCTTTTCACCGGCTTGGATGGCGCCGACGCCGTGTGAAAAACACGGAAAGGCTGCAAACCAACCATTGAGCCTCGTATATCGGCACAAAACATAAAACAAGAAGAAAAAAATGGCGGACTGTTGAAGAGATAGGGAGAAAGAGGACGACCTCGAGATCCTTCCCCAAAGGCTGAGAGGGGTGGTTCGGTTCTGTAGATGCTGGTCGGGACATCGCCGGCGCCGGAGAAGAAGACGACGACGAGGAGGTCCACCCCACGGTTAGGGTTCCCTCTAGCCTTGGCCAATTTTGGCGCCAAAATCGACGTTTCTATGTTTCTTGGCTCCCACTATTAACCGAAATATTTGGTTTTGTTCGATTCGAAGTTCGGTTCAGTTTCAAAAAACATTTTTGTTGAGGTTTAATTGAATTGCAAAAAGATAAAGTGTGAACTTTTTGTTGCACATTTTCTTGTTTACATTTAAAAAAAAAAATGTGGGAAAGGACAAGGGTGGGATGGCCTTGGTCGAGGGTGGCTTTGATTGGCTGGTAATGAGCCCCGAAGTTGCTACTTGTGTTGATCAAAGGTCACCTCTTCTCCACATTCTCGACGTTGACAAGGGTGGGATGGCCTCGGTTGACTTGGTGTGATCTAGGACGAGGTTTGCTTCGACCTTGGCGAGGCTTGGCGCAGCAGCATCTCTAGCGAGGGCGACAATGCTTTGGTGGGGATGACGGCAACTACGGTCTACTGGGGAAGAGGCCTCCTCTTGTTCCGAATTTTCCATGGAAGTGTAGGGGCAATTTATAAATAACTCCACTCCAAGGTTGTATGCAAATCATGACAAAAAATAATCACCCATCTACTCGAGGAGTCGAGCAAAGATGAAGTAGAAGAGCCCTACGAACCTAGATGAGTGGAGCTCAATCTGTGTATCCTAACAATGAGATTAAACTATAATCACACTCTAATCTATGGCTATGCATGGAGCTAGCGTGAGTTTTATGACTCAATTTGGCTCGTCTCCAACTCAATCGATTTCAAACTCGACTCGAAACTCAATGTTAAAAACTCAACTCAACTCAATTATGATTTAGTTGGCTTCGAGTTTTAGCAAAATCAAATCGATTCGACTTGAAATAACTTGATTCAACTTAAAACTCAGCTCGAGCCAACTCGATGTCTAATATAAACCATTAGTATTTCCTTTTACTTTAACAATATGTAGATAATATAACAATAAAAATGATAATTTACTTTAAAAATTAAGTCAAAACAATCTAACAATTATTATCTGACCATCAATTAAGGAAAATACCGTTGATATTCTTACAATAAAAAACTAATTAAAATATATTACATGTATAAATAAAAAATTAATAAAGTTGGACCATGATATTCTTGTAATATCATTAACAAAAATTAGATTTTTTAAAAATATCTTATATTATAGAGAGCAAAATAAATCTTATAACTTATGATGAAGAAACTCGAATAAAACCGATGATCAACTCGAAACTCGAACTAAAATAACTCGACTCAAACCATATAACTTGAAATTCAATTTGTTTATTAAACGAGCTGAATTCGAGTTGAGCAAAACTCGACTTGACTCGGCTAGTGCCCAACCCTACTCTAATCAAGTTGGCACACAAAATGAGGTGAAGCCACATATACATGAACATACTCGCAAACTAAATTAGCATACTTAATTATTTATTAATCATCATTAGGTAGTTTAATTAGGGTTTAGGGGTTTTTAGTACAATTAGTGAGTAATCACACTTATACCCCAACCTTAATTAATCAAATGGACTTAACCTCTCGATTTTTCTGATAGGCCAAAGGAACTCTAAATGAGCTAAACTTTGGAATGATAGGCCCTAGTACTTTAAGGGGTCAAACACAAAATTGCCGATGGCTGACCCATTGGTCAACATAACAAACTAGACCCATTAATTTCGGGTTAAAGTGTTGGAAACATGGTTCTTCAGTCGTGCACCAAACTTCTTAAAGTTTGTTCATGTGCATGGAGACTCCAAATAGATCTCGGTAAATTAAGGAAGTTAGCCAACACCTTTAAACTATATTTATATGATATTACAAACAAAAAATATAAGTTTTCAGCCCTAAAGAAATTTGAGAATATGAGGTATTGATAGGAAATTTTTGGAGTTGCTTAAGATAGACCTGACCTTATGAGTTGGCAATTTTCTACGGGATAAACTACCCATCTAAGAACTTTCAAATTTTAGGTTGATCAAGTAGGTATACAACTTCAGGTTTGGGTAAAATTTGGGGAAATTTTTACCACTAAAAGACTAGGCTTTGGGATTTTACAACCCGAGCTAAGGGACTAAGGTTTGACCCTACATTCCTCTCCACTTAAATTTACAGATTTTATTAACTAAGTAAATGATATCCAAATAACCCCAATTTTTGAGCTTTATTTAGACATTTAATAGATCATTACATGATTTTTAAACATTTTATTGAGCACATTTAACTTAATCAAATAGTAGCCCTTACATCATAACACGACACAGTAAACAAACACCACAACAAGTATAGCTAGGTTTTAGGTGTTATGTTCATGCCGTTACTAATGTTTATGTAGGCAGAAATGTTAGAATTAGTTAGCTAACATGAAACCCTATACATGTGCAAACGATTAGAACCAACGAGCATCAGGGAGTCGGTGGAAAATTTGGGAAAAGGGGCAGCTATGTCATTGAAAACAAAACGGCCACCACTTGTAAATATTTTCACCTATTCATGCAACAAGTAACCATCTCATGAGAAACATCGTGCATAAAACTTGTAGATCTACATGTCAGGTGATGTAGCATCCAACCGGGTGTTTTGAACTCCAAAGGAGGCTAGGGCCGTGGTTCACACATATCATACTATACACATACATGGCAAGAAGGGCCAGACTCAAACAGCACATCTAAGTTAAGACCAAACGGACACAAAACCCATTGGACAAACGGCTTAGGTTTTACAAGGGCCCTAGTATTTATTGAAGCACAATGTCAAACATCCTACTGGACATTCTTATTTGAGTTCCTCCAGCCTCCGAAGTATGGCATCCATTGCCAAGGAAATCGACCTATATCAAATTACACCATCATTGGTTGGAGTCCGACGTCAAGTTTGTCACGTTGATCACAAGCAATGGAGCCTAATTATTTTGTTGTATAATTTAATTTTGCAATTAATAAATTTCAAATATATGTTGCCCATTAATAAGGGCCCTAGTATGTATTGAAGCACAAGATCAAACTTCAAACTATACAGTCTTGTTTGAGTTCCTCCATATTAGAATGGCATCCAGTGATCCGCCAAGGAAATCCAGCTTGGCCAGTGTCCGACGACGAGTTTGCTATGGCGATCATAAGTCGGAGCCCTACTTGGCCGTCGGACAGCGGGGATTGGTCCAATGGTGGATTTCCATTCACTCAAGCAGCAGATATTTCTCGTGAGCTACACTTTCATCGAAAAGGAGACTGCATTTCATGATGAGAAGATAGAAATCGATGGGGAAGGCCGAAGATGGAGTTGTTAAGAAGGTCTAAAACAGTTGGAATGGGAGTAATAATCCTGAGAGAAGGATGGAGTCCTTATGCTTGGATAATTCCTTAAATTTCTTGAATTTGCTTTTGATCTGTGCAACTAATGTTGTTGTATGAGAAATGCTAACTTCTAGAGTTTCTGTGTAGAAAAAATAGTGCTGTTTCTTATCTGTTGTAGTTGCATTTCATGATAGAAGTGACACGACAAGAAAACAAGACATCAATGACTACTAAACCTGTCACTAATATGAAGGAATTTTTTGTGAAAATGTTTTTTAAAGAATTTACAGCTTTCGTGACAAATTTTTCATTGATGCGTGTTTCATAGGATCATATCGTTGTTAGAATGGTTTTGCAACCTAATTTGTGACGTGTTTATTTGTGATGATGAAATAGTAATGTTTGCAAATGTTCTGTTAATTGATTCGGTCTCACCCAAATCCTAATTTTTTGTTAGGATAAAATATATTTACAATATTTTGAGCTTGTTTATTAAAAAAATGTATAATTGTAACATAATGGATAAAAAATTTGTTTGACAAAATATTGATAAAATGCAAATTAATAATTGAGGCACTATTTAAAAACCTTTACAAAATATAATAAAATATTAAAGAGGGATTGATTTCTTTTTATTTTTTTTATTAATGTTTGAAAAAAAATCAATAATTATGATTGCCGAATATTATTTTGTGAACTCTGTTACTTTTATAATTATAACAAAAGAACTTTGTGACAAATTTATCTTGGGGTTTTATATGGAAAGATTTTTACCAGAGCTGGTCATGGATGCGTCTGAATCCCTTTTGGAGAGCTACTTGGCACAGTGCACTACACCGTAGTCCTAATTCGGCCTATGTGAAATATGTGCAAAGCCCATGAATATTAATTTTTGAGTTTTTTATCAGAAAAGAGAAAGAACATTTTAATATTACATGAGAGTAGAAAAATCAAATATAATTATCGAAAAGGGGGAAATTTTATTATAATGATAAAGTTGCCCTCTGAATTATTTTTAGTTAAAAAAATATTTTAAAAACATTTTTTTTAATATCTAGGCACCGTCGACGCTTGGGCGAGGGCAAAGCCAGTTTTGGCCATCCCTGGTTACGTTGGGCATGGAGCAGACAAATTCAGCGTTGGGCACCCAAGGTTGCCTCCACTAGAGTTTGGCTATGGTTCCATGTCAATTCAATTTTTTTGAGATAAGGGTATTAAAGATAATCCATAATATGTTCCCATTTTGTTGGTAACTAAACTAAAATTTCCCACTATCTAGTAATAAAAAATTTCTTTTCCTTTTGTAGTGAAAAACTCTTAATTTTTCATCCAACTTATTAAATCAAAATTATAAGTTGCTATTGAGTTCAGATTTCCTAGTCTGCCAGCGAAAAAATCTTCCCGATTAGGAGGTTAACTTTCATTTCCTCTCAACCACTTAATGACAATTACAACAATACCATTTATTTTTCTACTTAGAAAGAAATCGCCTTCGAACCAGCCAACAAATCAGAACTAAACTACTATTTTATACAATGCCTAGTGCACATCAAGATAACTGATATGAGTCTGACCTCTTATATATATATATATATATATATATATATATATATATATATATATATATATATATATATATATGAGTTAAAACTCATACAACTTATATAAATTACACCTTTTATTTAAAATAATTTAATAGGTCTTGTTAATTAAAATTCACGTAGATAAATAAAAAAATAAATAATAAAGATACTTATAAAATTTTAATTCTATTTAATACTTCTAATATTTTTATCCTAATTATCAAAATAATTATAATAAAAAATAATTTTAAAATATCTATTAATCAGTACATCTTTTAAAAATTTAAATATAGGTCATAAATGATATAAAAAAAGATAAAATTTTATCAACCTCGTATATGCTATATTTTTAATATATATAAATATTATTTTACGAGACCTGTTAAAAATAGTTTAAATTAAATATAAACGTATAAGTTATAATAATAATAATAATCCACAAAAAATTACGGTAGCTATTTTGGCTTATTTCAACCACGTGAGGAAATGGGGCGCGGCCAATTCGGGCAAACCCACCGCCGCGCCGCCGACGGAACCGCCGCCGTGTCTTTTCCCCAGCCCGATCTCGCCGGCGGTTTCTTCGCCTACCTTCCATGGTTCGCCCTTTGTGATTCTGGTGGAGCTACCATGGACCCTCCCCCCATGGTCGCCGGCGGCGAGAGACGCTCCTGCCACTACTTGCGCCGGTGCTTGCTCACCTTCTCCCTCTCCGTCGTCCTGTGCTTCTCCTTGGTCTTCCTCTTCGGCTTCTTCGCCGTCTCCGGCCACCGCTTTCCGGTCCCCCGCCGCCCCGCCGCCGTCACGGCACAGTGCAAGATCGTCTCTAGCAGTGAGTTGCGGAATTTCGCGACCATCCAGTCATTTCTGTTTACTGTTTCTTGCTGTGGTGTTGACTGATTTTTTCTCTTGTTTCTTTTGCTGGTGGTGGTAGGCCTTGCCTGATTTCGTTCCCAAATTAATTTTTTGTAGCTTGAATTGGGATGTGTGTATTGTCCTTGGAACGAACATAATTGATTTGTTGGGGCTAACCCTTTGTGCTTGAAAGGGGACATTTGATTGTGTTCCCTACTGTGTAAATGGTTCCCCAATTTACATTTTGCAGCTATAAATGGTTGATTTTTCCACTAGTCTGAATCGTGGACTTGTGTATAGGAGAGGTTTGATTGTGTTCCATGCCGTGTAGAATTATCCTTGTATTTCCTATGACAATTACAACATCAATCACAAGACGAGTTGCCTGGTTTCCCAATTTACTATGTGCAGCTAGAAATGGTTGATGTTTTCAGTAGTTTCTGAATGTGGATGCTTGTATTGTCTCTGGAACGAAATTAATTGATTTTTTTGGGGCTAGCGCATTGTGTAGGAGAGATTTGATTGTGTTCCCTTCCGTATAGAATTAAATGCATAATTGAGCACAAAGACGAGTTTCCGGGTTCCCCAATTTTGTGGATTGAGTTTACTATCTGTAGCTAGAGATGGCTGATGCTTACGCCAGTTTATGAATTTGGATGCGTGTATTATCTTTGGAACTAACTTAATTGACTTGAGGGGCTATAGTTTAGGAGAGATTTATGGAAGCAAGAAAAACAGATTTCGATGGCTGTCTGATTTTCAATGGGTGTTTGATGTTCTGCAGGTGTGGATATCAGATCTGCCGAGGTCTGTGAGCTTGGGTTCCTCAACTTCAAAGCTAAGAATGTGCTATATGGAACCAGGAAAAACAGATTTCGATGCCATCATGATTATTACTGGGCATCGGTTTTCGAGGTGAGTGTTGGTTCTTGTACTGTCTAATTTGCTGATAATTGTTGTGGTTGGAAATCTATGAGTCATCCCTCTGTCAAAATGGACTTACTGTACAGTATTAAGGGGAATTGACTAGTATGGTGGGTTTTAGGACAAGGCATGTCATTACGAAGAAAAGCTGTGGGACTGACATCTTTTTTTCATTTTCATGGATCACTTTGGTTGGCGTGAAATGAAAAAAAAAACAAAAAAAAACTAGGAAATCAAAATGACATGAAGTTTTTGAAAATTGCCTTCACATGTTTGGATAGAAGAAAATGAAATAAATGGAAATTTTGTTCTTTGTGTGCGCAGTTGGAATGAAAATAAATATTCATTTGTGACATGTTTGAATAATGTCTTTTTTCTTGCCTTGGGAAATATTACCTGAAAATTAAATTTACCTTTAAAAAAAAATTTCATGTCAATCAAAGGCTGTGAAATTTCTTGTCCCCTAGTTTTACATATCTTTCGCTCCATGTCATGCCAACTAAGCTTGCTTTAAGTGTTTGCAATTTCAAGCTTTTACTAATATCCCCATGCTGAAAAAGCTAGCAAATGTCATAAAACAAACAAAAGATTGCTCCCTAGTATGTAATTTCCAAACTTCAGTTATACACTGTTGAATGCTAATTTGTGTGTCTTTAGTGTTAAAATGGAGTGAATTTATCTTAAGCCTTTCCCTCCTATTGCTGTTAAGTTATGTTCGATTATCGTAAGTTTAAAAATGTGTTCAGTGGCTCCATTCTATATCTTTGCAGGAGTTGTCGTGTACATTGTGATTAATTATTGGAGATCATTTGGTTTTTCGGTTTCCTTTTTGCATTTACTTACTGTGGTGACTTAAATATTTTTATGATGTTATATTTTGCGCACACTTGAAGCTGGCCTATTTAATATGGCTTATTATTGGTTTTATAGACTTTCATCAGAACTCATTGTTTTCTTTCAAACACTTAATCCTGGCCTAAAGTTTGAATGAAATATTTCCAAGCCATTTAACAGGTTGAATACAAAGAATTTTTTTCTGGTGAAACCCGTTATGCATACGCTGAAGCGCCAAAAGAGGCACTTCCTCTTAACTGCAGACCTAGTTTTGGAATCGCCTGGCTGGCGAAAGGAAGGTTCAAGGTGCGCTTGCAACACTGTCAACTCTTTTTTATCTGTGTCCATTTTATCATCTTCACATTCCTAGTATATGGACTTATTTTTCTGAAAGTCTAATGGAATTCAATCATTAACTGGATCCGCCTATCAATTGTTTTTACCTTGCTGGTGAAAGGTTTAACTACCTTTGCCTTAGAAGGATAATTTCCTTGGAAAATACACTGATAACTGTGACTTGATACTGCATACACACTTCCTAAATGTGATGAATATGCATATTTGACTTTAAGGTAGAAGATCAATATGTAGTCTCTCATCTCATTTGCTATATGTTTTGGACATGGCCAAATTGTTATCGGTAGTATGTCATTTGCTCTCTTTTGGACAATTCTTAGGTTCCCTCTTACTCTTTGCTCAGGTAAATGAAACATATAATTGCAGATACACACCTGGTGATCCGACTGTAGACATTCATTCTGATAGCATCTTTGATTGTGAAGCAGAAAATCCGTCAACAGTTGAGATGTTAAAGCGCTACTGCATACTGTGAGTTACCCTGTTTTTTGTGAGACTTGAACTTTGATTAGTTTTTCACATGCACCTTTAAGAGCTATTGCACGTACTTTTACAGTTTTGAACTTTTTAATGAATAGTATTATGTAATAATTATACTATTTGACTGATGCAGATTTGAAAGCATTATGAATTCTGCACCATCGCCTAAAGCTGCCGGATATTTACTTAAAGGTGCAGTAACTGGTGTTTTTAGCGGCATTTTGTCATCCATTAGTTTGCTAACCTTGATTAAACTTATTCAAGTGGCAAAACTATGGTTGGTGCGAATGAGTGGAGATTTGAAACACCCTAGGGCAATGTTAGTTCAGCTAAGGCAATCATGTTTTATTTTTGCATATATTTCTGCCGTATGCTGGTTAGTTTTCAAGTATGGGAAGGTGATTGGCATCCCAGAGGTTATCGATCAGATGATAGTCTCAGCCAGAAGACCCAGGTGATAAAACATGCGGTATATACAACAATTGAGTTCTCCCTTCTTTGTCATTGTGTGATGACGAGTTCTTTGCCTTCGATTCATGACTTGAGAACAAATGTCGTAACTCCCTATTACTCAAAAGAGTGCAAATCAATCCAGTTTGAAATCATGAACTGGATTATGGTCAAGCCGAGATGTTGTCACAATATTAGTCAGAGATGAGATGGCTCGTTTGCTTGTACATTTACATGTTCAATGGTCGTAGTTATATATGAAAAAAGTTGCATCCTTCTTTTTGAAAAAATATGCACATTTATTCTAAGATATGTCAAGTGGGAGAAGGATCCAACTTTGGTGCATCCTTATTCACATAGCCTAATGTCCCTCAAGCTAGATTTTTTGAATCATGAGCTGGGATTATGGTTTGCATATTTTCAAGTGATGTACTCATTTGGATACAACTGAGGGTGAGGTGTTAACTTTACATCGAATAATTATGTCTAATAGTTGCAGGAATAGAAAATGTTTATGCAAACTGATTCTTGTTCAAATGAGCCGAGTAAAAGAACTTGGGATCGTTGATCTCTTCCTTGATGATTGGGATGTCGTTCGTTGGTGTAAAAACACTTCCTGAAGTCGAATTCCAAAAACAAGTGAGAGGTTTTGTTCAAATAATTCAATGATGTGCAAGTATACACGGTCAAAATAAGTAATATAATGATAAAATCGAGTATTGTCTCATAGAGAGTTGAATTCTTTAAATTAATTAAAAAAAATTAAATTAAAAACAAAATTGAACAATCGATTTTAAGAAATCTAAGTAATAACTTTAAATTAAAGAAAAAGTTAAAATAATAAAATTCGTTCTAGAGTCGAATTTTCCTTAACATGAACTTAATCTTCGTCACATCTTACTCTTATCTTCTATTCCATCCAATTTTGATTTAAGATAATTATATGACATGATGGCTCTCGCTCTTTCACGCTATTATTATTTTGTCTTAATTTTTACTTCTCGGTGATAATTGATTAATCAACAAAATAATACATTAAGATTTGCCTTACAATCGCATACAGTGTTGTGTATCTTTCGACCACAACGACAAATAAGTCAAAAGACTCGTCTTATGATGAATTATCAATAACTAATTTAATTAATTTCTCCCAAAATCTAATTAAACCTTAGTGATCTAAGAAATAGGCGATCAATCTATTCTTAGCATTTAAAACATAATAATTCAAACAATCTAATTGAATAAAAGAGTAAGAGCTTGAAATGAATTCAATTAAATCATGTTAAATTCCACTCTTCTCTAGAACGGAATAAAAGACTACTCCATAATAAAAATAGAAAATAATATAAAAAGAAACTATTTTTCATTATGAAAAGAAAAGAGTTACAAAAATTAAAACTACTTCTAATCCAAAAGTTAAAATATATCAAATAATAAATGATCACCCATTTATATATAAGATGAAGATTTCACAACTCGATATGGTCTAATTGATAATAATGTCAGATGAAGTTTCCAAATCCCCGACAATAGCGCTAAAGTTATGCATAGCCATCCTCATTGAGCTTTGTCAACACCAAAAATTATAGCCATTAATGAGTGGAGTTTAATGCTATGACCAGCAAACCTTAAGTGAATTTGTTTCATCTTTTTATGCATTAAAACTCTGAAAAATAAGCATATCTCATAAAATATTAATTAACTAGAATATAACGAAAAATATCACCTAATTAATAATGTTATTATTCGGGAAGTATAAAATCACATTAAAAATATGGGTAAATATTATATATTTTTAACAGGTTCCCCACTCTTATTTGATTCGTCTTAGGGGTGAGTGGCAGCCTCGACTAAAGTGGAAGTGTGATGCGCAAGGAAACTCGGGATGGAGTGACTGACATAATTTATAAATTATATATATATATATATATATATATATATATATATATATATATAATGGATGTTTGTAGGCTTCATTACATGATGGGTAGGGTTGTAAATAGTCACCCGATTTACCAATAGATTAGAATTAAATGGAATAAAAATGATGAAGAATTTATTCAATTGCGTGAAAGAAAAATTTAATTGAACCGATTTCAAATATATATAGTAATAGTAGAAAGCTCTATCACAATTACTTTACTGATTTTGATTTAGTCTTTTTACATTTAACTATAAAATTAATCTCTACCTCGATCTTATTCTCAAAATATTTAATTATTAAAGTTTCCCTTTTGATGATTATCTTTTAAGATTTTTCACTTATTCCATAGTTTGTAATATTAATTTACCATAATTTATAATTTAGATAGTTAGAATATTTTATAATTTGTGAGTGGAAAATTAGTTTAGATAGTTGTAATTTATAACCTCCTTAATATTGTTAGTTTATGGTAAAAAATTAACTATTGGTTAATTGTTTAATTGATGGCAAAATAGGGTTATGACAGAACCTTTTAAACTTAATTAATAGTTCGGTTATGGTAAAATGTTTTAAAACAATAAATAGTTATGGTGAATGTTATTAACCTAGCCATAACCGAACCATTTAGGGATGAGTGAAATATATTATGTACATAAACTAGTTGAACAACCACACGTTATCATATCTTTTCCTAAACAATTTCAAAAAACAAAAAACATTTTTTATTTTAGAAAAATAATTATATCTATGAAACTTAATACCCTTTCCATCGTGTTAACCATTAATTAGTAGTGAGAGAATAATTATTTGTCTTTTTATATTCATCATTTTGAGGGAACAAAATTTTTATAACTAGCGTATCCAAAGAAATCTATATCCTTAATGCCATATACAGGGAATTCTCCCATAAAAAAATACACGATGGATTAGAAACCCTCCAAATGTCATACATTAGAAGCTACCAACCTATCCCAAAACCTTAATAAACGCCTCCAAATACAATCAATAGTCATAATCTAAATTTACGATCCCCTGGATGAAAATAAACATACAAACGCATACTCTCATATACATTGATAACTCAATTAGTTGTTGCATGTTTAATGCTATCTTATATGCTCAGGTATATTGGGACCTTTATTCCATACACACACGGTCAATTTTGGCTCTGTGCACATGTTATAAAGTCCTACTCGACTCAAACCATTGTCGAATAGACTGGTCCAGTGATGGTAAAGCCCTAAACTCGAAGTTTGGGTTTTTGCATGAAGTGTTTATTATTCATTCCCTTATTAATTTGATTATTTACAACTTCTACTATTAATTGTTTATCATCGATTTACTTGAGGTGCTAAAATTTGTGCGGATTTAATTTATTTGATTTGTGATCTTAATTAGTTCTCTTCCATAATTAACAATACTGGAATGTCGCCCTATACCTAGGGCGACTGGACCTAGCTGCCCAAGGTCAATTATAAAATTTTTTTTTACAATTTATAGCACTATCTTACAATTAACAATGTTGGTTCTTATATTGATGATGGGGGGGTCATCATACTTAAACAATGAGATAACATGACCACATCATAAAAATTTCATAGTTTAGCAATATAGTTAGAGACTAAGGGTGTAAGTGGTTATTTTTTAAAAAAAAGGTGTATGTGATACTTTTGGTCATACCAGGGGTGTAAGTAATTTTTACTCCAGCAAAAATATATAATTTTTTTGGTAAAAAGTTCAAAAAAAATGTAGACATGGGATGAATAGGTTAACAAAATAACTCAAAATGACTGCTAATGATGTTTCAACATTTTGTTAGGGTTTGTGCTATGCTTATTTAGAGATTCATGTTTGTTCTGCTGTTGATTGATGGGATTCATGTTTAATCATTTCTCATCATTTGTTTCCGCGGTTGTTTTCTTTTTAATTTTTTCACATTTGTGCTGATGCTAAAATCTGTCGCAGTTTGAGTTATCTTTAGTGCGCTACTTGATGATTATCTGCCAAATTGGTTGTTATGATGTTGATTGGTTAGCATACTTTTTTATTTATCTCTCTTTTTGAGCGTTAATTGATTGTATCCTTTTTTTACTGGGTTAATGCTAATGCTACAAATGATATCAATCATAGTTATCTTTAGTGCAGTACTTGATAATCATTTGTTCTAGTCTTGACGGATGAACAGTGTGTTTGATTCTGTCTCCTTTAGAGACAATTGTTTCTTACTTATTAGTGTTAATGCCACGGACAGTATCAATTTGAGTTATCTTTAGTGCACTGCTTGATGGTAATCTGACAATTGTTTTCTTTTTTCTGTTGACGTATGGGCAGCTTTAATTGATTGTATTATTTTTCTTACTGTGTTTGAGTTAATGATACAAATGGTATCAGTCTGAGTTTATTTTTGGTACACTACTTGGTGATTATCTGATAATTGTTTTTGTTATTGTTGACAGATGGTAACCGCGTTGAGTTATCTCTCTTTTTGCATCAATTTGTTTTTTCTTTTCCTTACCGTATATGTGTTAATGCTATAAAATTTTGCAATTTTAGTTATCTTTAATAGGTTTATGATGCTTGTCTTATGATAGTTTATTCTACTGTTGATCAAATGACGTACATTTTTAATTCTCTCTCTTTTACATCAGGTGTTGGCATCCATTTTTTTACTGTGTTAGTTTTGCTGCTACAATTCATTGTAATTTGAGACATGTTTCTTATGTTACTTCATTATTATCTGGCAATTGCTTGTTCTTCTGTGATTGATAATTATCATGTTTAACTCTCTCTCTTTTCGTGTCAATTTGTGGCACTCTTTTTATCACTCTGTAAGGGTTACTGCTATGAACCTTAGAAGTTGCCGTTATCTTTCATATACCACTGATAATTTTAGATAATCTTTTGCCTTGTTGATTAAAATTTTATTTCTAGTTATCTCTCTCTTTTGCTCCAATTGATAGCATTCTTTTTCTTACTGTGTCAAGGTTATTTCTGTGAATCATGGCAACTTAAAACACCTTTCACATACTACTTGATGATTATCTGATAATCTCTTGGTATGAGGTTGATTGGTGGTATTTTACTTCTTTTTTTAATCAATTGATGGTATTTGTTCCTCACTGTGATAGGGTTACTGCTATGAACATGGCAATTTGAAATGTCTTTGGTACACTGCTTGATTATTATCTTATAATTGTTTGTTCTGCTGTTGACGGATGAAATTTGTGTTTGTTTATCTTTCTATTTGCACCAGTTCGATGGCATCCCTTTTCTTACAGTGCAAGGTCACTGATATGAACCATGCTATTTGAAATGTCTTGCAGAGACTTCTTGATGATTATCTGCTAATCTTTTGTTCCTAACGCTTATTGATGAAACTTATGTTTGATCATCTCTCCTTTTTCTCCTTAACATTTTCAGTATGTACTCTCTTCTTCGGGAAGCCAGCTATATTTACATTAGTGCTTTGTGCTATAAACTGCAGCGATTTGAGTCGTTTTTTTCATGCACTACCTGATGGATATATATGATATTCGTTTGTTATATTTTGTTTTTGAGTAAGCCAAGAAGGATGGAAATGCATAATTTGAATTGTTGGATTTTTGTTTTTTGTTTTGTTTTGTTTATTTATCTATTTATTTATTTTTTAATTTATATCCTATCGTGTTGATTTTTGAGTGCCTTGTTTTAGTTACAACCAGCATCCATTTGTTTTGAGGGAAATTTTTATATGGGAACCTGCTGTCCACATTCTGTGAGCTCCTTCGTTTCGCCGTTTGCTTGGTATAAAATCAATTAATCAACCATGCAAGCTTGTTCAATCACTTTGTGATGAAGATACTGGAATCTTGGTAGACAGAGAACGCTTGATTGATTGTTGCAGCTTTGAATCTTCTGTACCACTATGGAATTATTCACAATGTAGAGAGTTTAATTAGGAATGGCTTGAAATTTCGCAGATCAGCAAAAATTATGTCATCATAGAATATAGTTTTTATTCTTTCTTCTATCTTCTTGTAATTCTGCAATCTCATTTTATTTTACTTACTGCATTGCCTACTTTTTTGCATAGAATTATCATTGTTATCAACTTAGAAATAGTTGTGGAGAAGTCTGAACCCATTGGAGAACCTAAGACGTACGTGGATGCTGGAATGGTGACTGGGCAATCATCGTCTATGAATCAAGCAGGAGTAGGAGCTACTACTCACCAGCCTTATGGAGGTCCTTCCACTGGTTTTGCATCTTCGGAGCACGGTAAAGTTGGCATTTTAGTTTTGTATCCAAAAGCAGAACTAGTCGGAAATGCTCAGTCATATAATAATACATTTGCTGTTCGACATGTTTCAGGTCGGCATGCTAGTGGTGTGGTTGCTTCCATATGTTAAAGTAGAAAATGATTCTATGCCTTCTGGATTAGGAGGTTACAACAATCTTGCTGCCGCGTCAAGACCTTCATCAAACTCATAAGGGTCATATGGGTGACCTGCACAGTCATCTTACAATCAACAGCCTTCTTTGTACTTGAACAGCTTGAACAAAGGGCCCATAGCCAAAAACGAAGCTTCAGAAAGGTTGGTTCCTATTGCTGCTCTGAATCCATGTCAAGGCCGATGGACAATCAGGCTCGAGTTACAAAGGGTGAACTTAGAGGCTACAACAATCGGGAGGGAAAAGTATTTTCATTTGATTTACTGGATTCTAATGTCGGCGAGATTCGAGCAACTGCCTTTATGGCCAAATTGAAACTGGTAAAGTGTATTTGGTATCTAAAGGAAGCCTTAAACCAGCTCAAAAGAGCTTCAATCACCTGAATAACGGCTGGGATATACTTTTGGAGCCTGCTTCAACCATTGAACTTTGTTCCGAAGAAGACACTTCAATACCCAAACAGCAATTTAATTTCCGGCCTATGGTTGATATTCAAGGCATGGAGACTAATTCTACGGTAGATGTCATTCTTATCGTTTGTTCGATAAATCCACCTAGTACAATACTGAGGAAAACATGTACCGAAACCCTTAAGAGAACGCTTCAGTTGCAGGATGCAACAGGTCCAAGCATGGAGCTGACACTTTGGGGTAGTTTCTGCAATGTGGAAGGCCAGCAACTGCAGAATATGTGTGATATCCAGGGACTCTTCTGCTATTGGAAAGACTGATATGCGGAAAACTGTATCACAAATCAAGGGCGAAGGCCTTGGAAGATCGGAGAAACCTGATTGGATAACTGTTAGTGCAAAAATTTACTTCATGAAAGCTGACAATTTCTGGCCTACTGCTTGTCTGCCAATGATCGGGGACCGAAAATGCAACGAGAAAGTTAACAGCAATGGTGACGGCATGTGGCATGTGGCATTGTGACAGATGTGACCGGTCATTTCCTCAGTGTGACTACCGAAAGTACACGATTTCACGGGTGCTATTCGGGTGACTGCATTTCAAGATGGGTGTCCATGAATCGAGCTTGAATGCTTTTTAATTTGATAAAATATTTTATAAGTATATTTGAGCTTATTTGAATGTTTGATAAATTTTGATATATTATGGGTCGAGCTGAGGTCGTAAAAAATTTATAGTGTTTGAGTTTGATTCGTGTTTGCTTTGTTATGTTTTTGAGTTGAACGAATATTTGTGTTTAACTCGTACTCGATTTATACAAGAGCAAAATTTTCTTCCTAACATAATATAAGTTTAATGTAACCTTAATAATATTGATGAATCGAGTCAATATTTTTTCAATTTTGAATACAGCAAACTTTAATTTTGAGTTAAGACGAATCAAACACTCTTTAGTTCAAACATTGTTTATTGTTTAATTAGTTATATATTTCGAACCGAATATTTTTTAGAGCATAAAATTAACAATCACAAGTTCAAGTCGAATTAAGTTGAACGTAAAGTACATGCGAGGAAGGTTGACTTGTTTCCGTCCTTACATCTCAAAGTGGTGAGGACATTATGAGCATTTCTGCTAAAGAGCTCTTCATGTTAAAATACGAAGACAATGACTCAGTTTCTCTTCAAGTTGAAAGTCAAGGAGGAGATGTTTGGTGATGAACAACGAGTAAAAGCAACCGTCATTAAGGCAGAGAAATTGAACTTCACTCAAGAGAGCAGGTATTTATTGAGTTTGCTCAACAATTCTGCTATAGATGATCCTAATGCATCTCGAGGTTCTGCCACAAGTGTGGCAAATAACCAATATGGGTCGTTAGACAAACTGCTCAATTTTCTGGAAATGGGCATGGCAGGGGTGGCTTTTCTGATAGACACGGGACTACACAATTTGGTAATTCTGTTGGTGTCGGCGGGCCTGCTATGGGGGCTAATGGAGCTTACATTGTCTGCAGCAACTGTGGTGCTCCAGGGCATCACTCTAACAATTGCCCGAGGCTTTTGAATGGACAAGCTCGGCAATCAATGAGAACTGGATATCAAGTTAATCAGGTTTCTTATAATCGTGTTGATGCAGCTGATGATAGTTCCTTCAGCAAGCGTTTTAAATGTAACCAAAGTGGCCACTGGGCCAGAGATTGCCCTTCCAATACTGCTAATGCCACTGCCAGGTATGAACATACACTAGGGGTTGAACAACGGCTTGAAACAAAGTTACTCTACCGAATCTCTCTTTCTGGAAGTAAAATAGTACAGCAGCTTACTATAGAATTTCTTAAATGTAGTTGAATGGTATATATATATATGTTGTGGCTAAAATAATTTAGAGTTCACTCTTTTTGCTTGGCTATCAAGTATTCAGCATTTGTTAACTTTGTTCTGTTATCTTTTGATTCTGGGATATTTGCTCAGTGTTCTTTCCTGTAAATGGTCTTATGAAATTCAGACCCCATTGAAGACAACTTTTTATAACGTCTAAAAAGGGAAACAACAAAGGCAAGACAGCAAGAGCTCTATCTGCATCTATCAATAAAACTAAAACGAAATCCCTTGAAAAACCTGTGCCTGTTATGCACATAAATTCACTTGGCTTCAGCTGAAAAAGTTACCCATATAAATAAAATGTATAAATGTCACACTATCAATAAACAATCTTTTCAATTCTCCCACATACAACATAAGATCAAATTACAACAATGAATTTGGTGCTTTTATTTCTCACATTTTCACATACAAGCCGGGCAGAACTCATCCCAATTCTGCCTTCAAGGATTGCAATCATTCAAGGATGAATTCAAAAACACACATCGGTTGTCGATGACGATGCCGTAGAAGTTGCCTTGAGTGGAAGAGGTTCCCAAGCTGATTCCTCGCTACAATAGCCAGTGTTGTTGATACCAATTACTATCCTGCTGGAGGAACCTGCTTGTGCATCGACCGCAATTGCTTCAGCTTGAGATGCAGCCAATGCCTTAAGGCGATGCCTCTCTGCCCTTGAACCGATAACCTGACCCAGGACTGAAGCAGCAATGGTGAACGCCATAGCTGTTTTGGGCATCAAGACGGACTTCCGAAGCATAGCTATGAACGGCACAGCTGCATGGACAGCAGCAAACCATGAAGGTGAAAACTTCTCAGTGTGCTCTCTCCAAATTCCCAGAGGAACATTGGCTGCCATGCCGAGCATAGCTATCACAAACATCTTTGACGGTAGAGGCTGAGGGCGTAGGGTTTTTACTAAGGCAGTACGTGCCAAAGCAGCCCTTGCAGCAACCACGGCAGGAGGACATCTTAGCTTCATTCCTGGCGGAGGTTGCAAAGCCTTTGCAACTAGAGGTAGAACATTGCTGACAGCTCTGTAGGACTTAGCGATCGGGCAGTTTCCTGTTTCTAGCCACTCATTGCTAACAGCCTCGTGGGAAGATGCATCACTTTTCTGAAAGAAAAGATTGACATATAAGTGTTTTCCTCTCCGAAACGATATTTAGAAGTGATCAAGTAACGTGCCAGTTACAATTTTCCAGAAAGAAGAAATTGGGGTGAACATTTTACCTTAAAGGAATTTTTCTTCTTCCCAGACTTCTTTTGCTGTTTCCACTTGTCAGAGAAAGCATCAAAGCTGAAGGGACCTCCAGGCCCAAATGCAGAAAGACTGATCGTCGCTGCTTTCGCAGCGAGAGGGTTGAATTGTGGTGTGGATTGTTGGGATGAAGGATCAGACTCTTTATATGATCTTTCAGAAAGAGGTACCACTCCATCTCGGCCATGGAAAAGCCTAAACGCCGTATCAAAATTCGGACCATCCTCAAAAATTGGACCTTTAGCACCGCGTACCTGGAGATGTAACAATAAAACCAATATCAATAACATGCGACAAGCTACTAAACATCCATACATTGTCCAAAGCAAGTTAGGAATGAACAAAGCAACTCACGGGCAAGCTGAAGCTAATCGGGGAGGAGAAGGAGAAGTTTGTGGGTTCATTGATGTTCCTCAGAAAGGGGCATCGCAGGATATCCATGTGGGAGCCGGATCCGTCGGTGGAACCTTCGTTCAATCCTCTCAAGAAAAGCCCGTTCTCAGAAATCCGTGACAACTGCACAAAACAAGAAGCGAATCGGTTAAAATCAATCCACAATTTCGCCATCTCCCTCCACCGTAAAATCTAAATGGTATGAGCTTTCCCTCCAAACATGGTTTCCATCAAATTTTGCAGACACAATCATCAACTTTGATGAGCTCCATCAAACAAAACCCAAAGTCAACGGGCTCCAAATCGTGCCCAGGTGACGAAACCTTCAACACCCAGAATGTCATGATAAAAATGACTGCGTCCCATCATCAATCATATGTAAACAATAAAAAAGGCAACAAACTGGCAATCAATAGCTGAAAAACAGCAAGGAATCAGATTGGGTAAGCGCATCCCAGTAAACACAATATATATCTACACCAAAGTAGACCATAGCAAATTTTTAAACTTCCATTGTAAAAGAGACCACACATATAACAAATTAAGCGAATCAAAACACAAGCACCACAACATGCAAAAACAATCAAATTTGCAATAGATTGATGAAAAGCAGCATGATCCAAAATGTACATCCCATCAATTCACAGCCAAAAAAAAAAACCAAGGAAGAATGAGATTAGGAAGAAATGGGTAGATACCTATTGCGGGAGGGAAGAAGGAGAAGGGGGTAACGTGTGGGGGGCACAAGAATGGAAATGGGTTGGGGAGCTTGTGATCTCCACAATCCTGTATTTGGGATGGCCAACCCAACAACGACGTCGACGCCTCCTCTCTCTCTCCTTCCTCTTCGATTTCCTCCCTTCTTCCCAACACACCCGCCATTGTTGACCTTCACCCCTTCCACGCGGCCGGCCGGGTCCAACCCGTTTAGCTCAGTCTAACAACTTTCCCCACTCTTAACAATCCTTCTTTTTTAGGTGGCCCAATATTTTAGGGTTGGGTAATAGTGAGTTTATGTTATGTGATTTTCCGATGCGGATTTTTTTTCTGGGCCGAATAAACACAAATCGATTAATACTAGGAAAAAGGGGGCATTTTTTTTTATATTTTAGAGGAATTAAATAGTTTGAAAGTAATCTGTGTTATGGTTTGTAACCTTTCAATTAGGAAAAAAAATTATTGATTGGTAGACCACTAAATGTGAACTCGGCCCATTGATTCTGCTCGGGCCAAATCCCTTGGTGTCAGGTCAGGACAAGTGAGCCGATTTTTATTGGATGTTGTATCCAAGGTCAGCTCATTTTTTTTGTTAATTCACGTATAAAAGGTAGGGAATGGTTAGGTTTGACTCAACTTTTTGGTAATGCACCAAGAAAAAAGGGGGAAACGGTATATATGATAGACAATTAGACAGAACCCATCTTAATATTTTTAAAGTTATTATACTCCTATGGTGAGTCTTTCAGCTCAATATAGTTGTTATATTTTATTATTATTATTATTATATATTATTAGTGTTATTATTATGGTGGAGTTGGGTGATTGAATTGATGAGGTATTGTTAATTTAGTCCAAGTTAGTAGAAAATAATGCGGTTGTGTTCAAATTGCATTTGTTTATTGTTTAAGGCACACCCACTATTAAAGTGATGGTCTATTTTCAACTGTTAGGTAGACGAGAACCGCTTTTTCTACTGTACCGGCCGGTCCGACCCATATGTCACTTAATGGGATCAAATTTATTCTGGTTCAGAATATTGTGCCATACGTTTTAATCGTATCCGGTGTTTTATTTCTTTTAAACATCGGTATTTTGCAAATACTATAGTGTTTTAATTACACGATTTTTCAAAAAACCGGTTTGACTTGGGTTAGAGTCAACAATGAAAATGATATATAATTCATATCATAGTGTATTAATGTTATTATTATATATATAAGAGAAGATGGACAAATTGTAAATGGAAGAGGGAAGTGGGAGGAAGGGGAGAGTGTGGACGCCAACTAAGTTGGACTCGACGTGCTTCATCACTGTCCATGACTCCATGTAGAGGGGTTAGAACATAGAAGAAGTCCAGGTCTGACTCTGGACTTGGCCAGCCCATATTAGTTGGTAGCATAATAATTTGTACCATATTCAATTCAATTCAATGGTGTGAAAAATAAGAGGTTTGCTACCGCGTTTCCCAATCAATCAAAAAAAAAAAAAGGAAGAGGCAACAAGGTAGGGACGCTGACATCAATTCATACATGGTCCAATATATATTATAGAAGGATCTGAGGCATGTTTCTCGTGATAAGACTCGTACACTTATGCATGATTCATGATTCATAACATTAAAATTAGGCGTGAGACATTGTGGCCATGGAGAGTCATTAAGTGATCTCCCTTTCAGGCCACTATATTTTCCATTCGGCTTTATTTCCTGGAGAAGATTTTTAAGTTTACCTTGTTATTTATTTTTTGTTGTATGGTAAGCTAATAAGCTCAAGTACCCAAAATGAAGGTAAATTTCGTGATAACAATACAATATATCAATTGTCAATGTATGAAGTTCTAGTTCTTCTTATATCACTTTATTTTTTTCTTGCATAAATTATTCATGTGTTATTGAAATATGAAAAAAATGTTTAAATGTCCGGAACCTTCGTGTTAATTTATAATAATGCAACAGATGGCGTAAGCTTTTAGCAGGGGGCTCTGGTTTTTAAACTTTATAACGAATTACTACGGCATACGGCACAGAGAAAAATAGCTAATGATTTTTCCTAAAAATAAAATTGATAATTTTAATAATTTTGTGTACTTGTTAGAAGTTAAAACTCGTTTTTTATTATTTATAGAAGGAATAACTAACTCAAATTTATAAAATTATTAAAAACCGTAAAAATTATCATTAGCTGAAAAATATTCGTTATTATTAATGAGTTCATAACCATAAAAAATGTCTAAAGACATATGTCTTAACCTCTGCGGTTGTTAAACCTGAGAAAAATCATGTGTAGGTTGGGTATTTTTGTATTGCTGGGCTACTGATTGGAAGTTTTTTTTAATTAAAATTAAAATTGTTTGCGAGATTTGGATAGAACAAAGCTTCTTGAGCTGTTGTGTGTGTAGAAGTGGTTTTTGGTGTATGAGACAATAGTGGGCATTTTGGTATTAGGTACAAATTAGGTTTTACAAACAAGAAGCTTTTTCGACCTAATTAATTAATTAATAGCCTTGGTCTTTTTCTACTATAACTTCACTATCAGATATTTTTGCATGCTACTTATTTTCCCAGCAGTCATGTTAATAATGCATCGAATAGCAACAGCTGCGGATATCTTATTTTTAAAGTTGAAAACATCACCAACTCCAAAGAAAATATACCAATATGACTAATATTTAATTAGTTGATGCAAACACTTCTTAAGTTTGCTTAATTCAAGATTGGCATTAACACGTCTTGATATTATTTCTTTCTGTACAATTTATCTTCCATCCCGACAAGAGAAAATCTCATGGTTGGAACTTTTGATTTCAGTGATTCTATGCTGTTATAACGTGTTATAATAACACACACGTACATATATATACCTTTCTGGACTCACGATAGGAATATTGTCATTATTATGATAATTGAATTATAAAAAAATATTGGGCCTTTTTGTAACAGGTATCACAGACTTTTCTTAATTTAAAAATTTACATAGAGAATAAGGTTTACCACAGTTGGGCTCTTTCTATCCAAAAATTACCTTAGAAAATAAAATTTTAATAAAATTTTCTTATAACTCTATATACATGTTATTAATCTCATCTATGATTGAAGTGGGAGTGACCAAAAAAAGTGATAAAAATTGATTCATAACAATATCCATGCATACATAAACAATGAGTTCACCAAATTGAAGGTTTATGTTTATATATTATATCTCATATCAAAACTTGTAGAATGTTTAACATTCAGTGACACATTTTCCCATTGTAACCACCTCATTGAACTTCGAGGAAGAGCTTCATTTCTTCTCTCGTTCGTCCACCTAATATACACAAAGACATACAGATCCCACTTAAATTAGGATACATAAAATAAAATAGTAAAATTTTGAATAGCCGCCTTGTTGACCAATAATGCTGAAACACGTGGATGGAATTAACCGAGAAGAGGTTTATTTATTTAACAAAACAATAATAACTAAGATGGCACCGAGGTTAAAGCACCTACAATAGAATGGGATAGGAGTTGATCCAGCTGAATGTCAGAGACAACCTCATGTAGGACACAGTTGATGTACCATTCATAATAATTCCATCCATGAATGTGGATCCATTGGTTGCCTCTCATTGATTTGACAATAGAACTCGTCTGTACATAGCATTGCAAGTTTACATTTTACATTCTGTTTGAAACAACGGGGTCTAGGGTCTGTGAGTGTCCAACAGAGGGGATGCCATCGTGTGATCTATCATTGCTTTTTCTTCATCCATATTAGAATGCCCAACAAAACGAGCTTAAAAAAGATCACTTCTGCATCAAATCTTCGGAGGAGTAACAATCACATATTACAAGAATCGAATACAGAGATTTAAAAAATGATGCAAATGCTGGATTTAAAGGTATTGTTCTTGTATCCTTTCCCTATTCTGTTCCCACCATAATTTGGCATGCACTTCTCCAAATCTTTCCCGGCTGTGAAAAGCAGCAAGAAACAAGGTAATGCAGTGAGCTAAAAACGAAGGCTGTTCTTTATAAATTGGGTGTTGAGCATCTCTAAGTCTATCCTACCCAATTGAAGATCTTATCAATCAGTATTCAACGATTATTGATACATAATGAAAACTAGATTGCCAACCTTGATTTAAAAATGAAAAACAACATACCCGTATGATTGAGTATGAGAAAGAAGCTGGTTTGGGAATCAGATTACCTGAATCTCACACGCCGTAGCTCTCTGGTGCCATCTTCCAAGGCCCTCAAGGTGATGTAAACGCCTGGTTCATCTTGTTCAACCCACTCGGCTTCTTGGTCGCTAGCATTGCTGATGGACACCGAGTTCTCGTCTCTAGAAGATGTGGTTGTCCTAGACGCATCCAACGACGAGGTATCCAATTTGGCCACCATACAGGGCACCCCTGCCATGGAGCTCTGCGTCTGCTGTCCACACTCCATAGCTGGTCTGTATTGGTTCCTCTGCATCCTTTCTCTGGGTATAGATGGTGTGGCCGGGCTCTCCCTCGCCGATCCCATCCTCGAATGCCCATCTCTCTGCTTCACGTCAACCATCACCATTCAACTTGGATTTTATGAAACATGTGTATGTTTGAACCATTCTTATCACAATTTTGGCAATCACTGACATTCGCCTCAATACGCAAATAAAAAATACTACTGTATCTTTATGAAAAAAGATATCTGTTATTAGATGTTACCTCGTCCTCGGATCTTGGAGGAGTAGGAAGAGCTTGGCGGTTGAACCTCTGCACATTATAGAGCTCCATGATTCGATCGTAATTCTCCCCCCACCACCTCTGAGCTTCCGACTTGTTGAACATCTCTCGGCTGCCATTATTTGCACCTCCAAATGAGTCGATCCAAATACATATATACCCGCAAATTGTATCTCAAAATCAAACATTCTCAGAAAAAAGGGCACCTGAATCTGATGCGTTTGAGTTCGTTCCCGCCATGCGGGAGAGACACGAAGGTGATGTGCACCCCGGGCTCCACCTGCGCCATCCACTCCTTGGCCTCGTCCTCTTCCACAACGACGACGTCGCCGGAGCGGCTTGAGATGGTGTCCAGCTCCGGCTCCGGCGGCGTTCTTTCTCCGGCGCTAGAGACGACCCTAGGACTCGGCGACATGGCTTCCAGTGAGTGATGGTCCCATATTGGTGGGGTCAAGCTGCTGCTCCCCTGCTCTTGAACTCTTGCTTTCCGGTGGAAACCGCCGTAGGGAGGAGGTCTACGGCCTCTGTGATAGCTGCCGGCGCCGGTGCCAATGATGCTACTGCTTGGTCCTATGCATGGTTTGCATTGGCGGTACGCACCAGAGAATTTGATCGCCATGTCCTTAATCTATAATTTCCAGATCATAAACACCTCTCTTGTAGACATTCATTGCAAATAATTAGGAAATTTCTTTTACCATTTCCAAGATTACAACTTACAAAGTAGATTATACTTTCCTATACAGTATTATTATATTTCACAAAACCAAATAAGCACACTCCACGGTTCAAAATTTTAATGGTAAAGTGTACTTTAATTAAGTGTAAAATATTATATTGCCATAGAAGTCATGGAATATATTTATATTTTTAACCCTAAAAAATAATTAGTCAATATTTTCAATTCCATAAAGAAAACGACTTAAATTTTTTTAAAAATAAAGTTTAATTTTTTTTCCAAAGCAATAAATTTTAAATTGATAATGAGAAAAAGTGTCTTTTCTTTTTCAGTGATCGATCATACGACAAGAAGATGAAGGTATGCATGCGTGGGAATGGTCGTAATCATGCAGAAAATATTGTCGGATGGATCAAAGAATAGAACTAAGTTGGAGTGTGCACATGTTGTAGACAACAGGGAAAGCTGGTTACAAAAGCAATGACAAGAACAAACAAGAACAGATGCATGGATGTGACCAGTGTCTGCATCATTAGACAATTTACTGTGACACCGTCGGCAAGACCTGAGGAGTTGGAGGGGGCCCCTTTCAGATATCCTCATCTCTTCTTATCTTTAGTTGAATCTTTTGTATGTTTAGACTAGCGATGTCCTCCTCCTTATCATCTTGATCAATGATTAAGCATATATCTACTTCATATTTGGACTAAGAATGGCCAAGGAATAAGTGGGGATACTGGGCGAGCCTATCAATTTCTGCTCAATATGGGAATTGAGCATGAACACAAGTCATGAAGAGGAGCTTTAAGACTATGGAACCCGGCCAAATTAAATGGTCCGAAAGTAGCCATTAAAAGTGTAAGAGACGGTGAAAGGAAGAGTCACGAAGAACACTGCAAAGAATGGTTCTTCTTAAGTGTGCATTGCTGCATTAGAATGTAAACAGGAGAAGGTTTGAGGATTGAACCTGAGCAGTCAGGCTTTTGACAGCGTCCTTGTTGATGGGTGTTCCTCTGGGGGGGCCATTGTCGCCTTCGTCTTCCAGCTTCTTGGAACAAGCTATGCAAGTCAACATCCTCTTCCCCTCTTCCCCTCTCTGTTCCTCACCAGAAATTAGAGAACTTGATTGATAAAGCTTTAAAATGTTCAGAACTTTTTAAACTTAATATATGATTAAGCAGAGGAAGCGTAACACTACCTATCTTTCCAGTAATAAAATGCTACAAAATGGGTTGGAAGAGGAGCCTGAAATTTGCTAGGAAAGATGTTTAGTTTGACAACAAACGCTTGGAAGCAAGCAAGGGGCCAGGGGGAGAGTTGTCTCTGTTTATTGAGGAAGAGAGCATCAACATAGAAATTGGTTTTTTTACGTTGGAAGGATCTAATCGGACCAACTCATTACACAAGAGACGCCTTTTTGGGTTGTGGGCACTCATCACACATTGGAGGAGACACATCGATATGGTCCATATCCTCGTGATAAGAAATGAATATAAACAAGACCAGTTACCATTTCCCTATTGCAATTTTTAGGAGACACCAGCCTTACTGCTTTGGGAGCTTTGGGAGCCTTCTCTTTTGGCGATATGTCAGCATAGGCTATAGGCATATCAAATCCCGTGGTACAAGAAGGGACTCTACTTTTCTCTTTTTTGACCAAGGATAGTGAGTTACCTGATCACAGAGAGAGAGAAATGCCGCGACAGGGAGTTTTCTTTTGATTTAAATTGGATTCTGATGAGAATTGGTTGTGTAGATGCGGCGCTTTGGATCCAAAAACTTGGATTTTTATGTTGGTTTTCTTTTAATTCGCCAACGTTTCAGGAGCCCTGCAACTCAAAGGAAGAACAAATAAAGCAACTTACTTTAAAGTTCAAACAGAACAAAAGAAATTCAGTGAAACGTATGAAGAAGTGGCTAGAATAGTTGGTAAGAACCGATGAAACAAATCTATAATCCGAACCAAGAAAAGAGGAGAGAAAAAATGAATGACCAGTACAAACCTTCCGCTCAATAATGTTTCTCCAAATTGTGAATGGTTACGGATCAATGGCACAACAAAAAAACAAGAATTGGATGAATCTTTTGAGAAGTGAAGTGGTCTTCTGTTGCAATGAAATTGAGAAAAGCCTAGCACCCAACTCAGTTAAAATTGAGATGAAGAAACAAATCACTTCCAACCCTATAAGAAGTCATTGCAGGGCTAGTTGTAAGCTAATTCATATAGAAGAAAGAGACGCCAAATTAGCACAGAAAGAAGGAGAAGAAGAAGAAGAATTAAGAATGATGAAGAGATAAGAAAAGAAGGGGCAGCGGATTGAGTGCAGATGATCTCTACTCTGAGAGAAAGACGGTTAAAGTGGGAAGAGATGGGCAGTGTGGAAAGGTAAACTAGACTCTTCAAAATCCAGACACAGGCATTTATATTAGCTGGTAAGAGAGTGAGAGAGGCGTTAATGTTGGGATCGTCGTTGGCCTTGTTGAATATATAACGTAGCTAGATTCTGTATCGCGTGGACGTCTAAACTCCAAGGGGAGTATCTCAAATACGCATGCTTGCAAGCTTGCTGATAGCTAGGGGCTAGGGCTGGCCACTGCCGTGTTAGCTTGTGATTTTCACCGATTTTCAGTGGTTCCACTCAGCTCTGCCCGAGGTCGTTGTATTATAGGCTCAACTCAACAACTCGATGTAAAAAGCCCGAGTTGATTTTGTGCCATTTAAGCCGGTTTTTAATTTAACTAAATATAATTTAACTCTACTAAAAAGTAACTTGAATTGAGGATTGATTCAACTTGAAATTCGGCTTGAATTGACTCAGTACTGATGTCCACTTAGGGTAGAGGAATGATGAAGGAATTGCCTTAGGGTTCTAGAAAAGAAGGCTTGTCCGAGGAAGCTAGGTCTTTTTGTTCAAAACTTTGACCACTGTTCTGGTTTTCAACAGCTTAACGGAAAATTCGTCCTTGCTCAAAACGTGCTCGAACTTGGTGACACTTGACTTAAAAGTACTCTTCCTAATCTAGCTTGGCTCAAAATGAACTAGTAATTTGACTCGAGTTTCGAACTAATTGATGGCAAGACTAAATTTGAGCCCACCCCTAGTTATTAGTAGTGATTAATCTTGGGCCCTTTTGGCCCCCAACCAAACTCTGTTAGGCTCTTTGGGCCCCCAAAAGGAACGTGTAATAGGTGTTACAAGTCTCTCTTAATCTAAAAGATAACTTAACGAATAAGATTTTCCTATTAGCCTATATACAAGTCATCAACGTCATCAATAACCGATATGAGATAAACTCAATAACTCCCCTTCACACATCAGGCATCCCCAAAACTATCAACTGGGATAAATCCAACAACTCCCCTTCATACATCGGGCATCCCCGAAACCATCATCGTCCGACAACTCCTTTTAAATCAAACAACACCCACCTAACAAACTCCCCTCAAATGATTAGGTAAAACCAATGAAGGAAACAACAACAATCGGCGTAAGCAAATCTGGCTTAAACCTGGCTCTAATATCACTTCTTGGGCCTTTTGGGCCCCCAACTAAACTATATTGGGCCTTTTAGGCCCCCAAAAGGGACTTATAATAGGTATCACAAGCCTCTCTTAATCCAAAAGTTAACTTAAGGAATAAAGTTTTCCCATTAACTTATATACAAGTCACCAAGATCATCCACGACGACCGAAACGATCATCTAGGATAAGCCCAACAACTCCTCTTCACACATCGGACGTCCCTGAAACCATCATTGTTCGACCCAATAACTCCCCTTCACATATTAGGTAGCCCCGAAACCATCATCGTCCGACAACTCCCTTTATTGGGCGTCCCTCGAAACCATCATTGTTCGACCCAACAACTCCCCTTCACACATCGGGCATCCCCGAAACTATTATCATCTAACAACTCCCTTTAAATCAGAGAACACCCACCTGACAAACTCCCTACTTCGCAAATTCGTGGAACCTATAAACCCATGAAGAAAACAACAATCGGCATAGGCAAACCCGGCTCGAAACCTATGAAGGAAATAACAACAATCGGCTTAGGCAAACCTGACTCGAACTTGGCTTTGATACCAGTTCTTGGGCCCTTTAGGCCCCCAACCAAGCTCTGTTGGGTTTTGGGCTCCCAAAGGGCCTTGTAATAGGTATCACAGGTTTCTCTTAATCCAAAAGTCAACTTAAGGAATAGGCTTTCCTATTAGCCTATATACAAACCATCTATGTCATTTACGACCGACATGGGATAAACCCAACAATTAACAAAACATGGATAGACTATGACATGACCGAAAGTGTTGCTAACTCCTCTTGTTGCAACTTATAAGCATGCAAATCAAAGCTTTATTGTCGGATCCCAGCAACGAACAAATCTTACTTCATCTATGTTAGAGTGGAGGAGCTCAACTCGATCCAAGAAAAGCATCTAATTTATAGTTCGCTGGTAACATATATTCATGTACTCAATTAGTATCATGAAGC
Source organism: Piper betle (assembly GCA_033002965.1). Classification (NCBI taxonomy): domain Eukaryota; kingdom Viridiplantae; phylum Streptophyta; class Magnoliopsida; order Piperales; family Piperaceae; genus Piper; species Piper betle. The sequence goes on along the minus strand of JAURVB010014691.1, from coordinate 15,067 downwards.
AAAGAATTGTGTAATTGTGGCAGTTTGTTAATCTACTCGTATCTTTGCTTCTGGTTGTCTCCAAGGGGAGGCCATTTACTAATAGGGAATAGAACACACTACCAGTCTACCATCTCCCTCGACCGCACCAAACCAAGCTACCACCTACGCACATGGGATCAGGAGGGCAAGTTTTTTTGCATGTACCTCATTTGGGTCCGTGCCCAATCGAATAAGGCTTTGCGAAGGCTACGTGTCACTAACATTGCGTGGTATATATAATTATTTGCTGTAGAGCGTTAATCTGTTGTAAGGTGATTCACTTCACTTAACTCGTATAGTTTTTTTTAAAAAAATCGGGTAAACGTTTTACTAAAAAGCCATGTATTGAATAGGGTTGTGTGGTATTCAAAACTATGGTTCGAACACTGCACCTAAAAACTAGCTAAAGCATGCACTTGAATTACATTTGTTGAGATTCATTAATGTTATAAATATATAATACTGCTGACAAAGAAGGGACACAGAAAGCTTGGTTTATTCTTTGCGTTTTGAAGCTAGTTTGGAATGACGAGGAGGGAAAGGCAAGAACCTAACGAGAGGAAGATAACTTGCTTCCATGGAATTGGTCACTGGTTCCTCTTTTGCATCAATATTCTTTCTAATTGATGGTGATCAGGTTCTTCGAACCGAAGAAAGGGATAGTCCAAGTACCAATATTGTTGATCCTCTCTTTATGGCCGTTGTCCTCCTTTTCCTCAAAACTTAATAATCAACCTTTTGCTTTTTACATGTTTTGGGAAGTAATTAAACAAATCATTTTTAGATTATAGACCTGTGTGTATATTGTAAAATTGAACATATGAGTCGAAAAGGGTGTTTGTATTTTTTTGCTTTCTTTTCTTTGTCCATCTCAAAGTGAAATTACCCATAATTTTTTATTTTATGAATCTCATTATGAAGATCAAAGAAATATTTTTGTAAGAGCACTACTATTTTTCTTACATATTTTAGTCCCAACTATTCATACTTTGTCTATTGAGTGTTTGTCCTTTTGCCTGGGGCAAGGATCTCGATTAAAAATATTAACCCTCTAAAGACAGAGTAGTAATATGCTATATAAGGTCTTACAATAACCTGTAGCAAACCAATACCCACTAAATATTTTGGCATGAGTAGCGTTACTAAAATGTTAGTATATTCAAATGTTCATAGGGTCTTATAGCTAATATTAAAGGTAAAACCTTCTAATTAGATATATTTTTCTTCGTAATAAGTCTTTTCCCTCTTTCGCCGTATAGTAAAAAGGTATCGGAAATATTCATAGACCTTAATTGGACGACCATCTTGAGCCAACCCTTCTCCTAGGACTCACAATGCATAAGGATAAGTATAGCTTTTATTTAAACCTTCCTCAGATAAATGTTAAGATAAAAATCAAAACTACAGTGTTATCTCTTTCAGGAAAGTAAAGTCTTGAAGAGAAGTTGTGATGCAACCAATTTAAGAATGACAGCAGGAATACAGTTGGAAACAGAGTAGAATGAGCAACACTGATGTCCATAAAAAGGTGGAGCCAATTCCTAGCAGTTTGCCAACGTCCATTTCTTCACAAATGTGATGTGAATTGGAAGATTCAATTAAGAGTGGTTTATTCTCAAGAAGCACCTAATTAAATTTAAACCGTCTCCATCTTCACTGCTAAGCTGAGCTACATTTCCTTTTGCCTGCAAACAAGGAATACATTGGCCAGCTCAAAATAAGGACCTTAACAAAAGGACCACGTTATTTAGACCAGCCTTTTATGTGCTTATGAATTAGACTTCGACTGTTCAATGCTCTGCCCATAGCCATTGTGTGCAATTGGTGCACTTGTGGTTGTTATGGTGAGAAGACAAGGCACTTTACTGGATGTAGATGGCATTATTTGAACAATTGATATCATGGGATTCACCATTTTAGAGTTCAATTCGCCATACATGGGCATTATTGGACGAGCCATGGTGTCTTGTTAGTGGGCTACAAATGGGTAGATGGAAAGCGTCTTCTTGAATTTGCATCATAAATCTGTGTTTTGGTTCACTCTTTAACAATGCGGTTGTTGGTTATCTTAAGACCATTTTGATTAGACATTTTGCAACTTTAGTTGCAATTCATTCTATAGTTTGATGTGTTGGGGTAACTGATTTTCATGGGTCCTTCTGAAAACGAATCCATAATTCTAGTAAGTGAAACATTTTCTGTCTTGACGTGGATTTATTAAGTTAAAATTGGTTCAATGATCAATCTCCTTTTTCCTCGTTGTCTCTTCCAGTTTTCAATGACCACCTTCCCAGTTTAGATCTCTGTAGATGCTGCAGTCAAGTCAATTGGGTGTCATCAAGGCTGTAGCAAAATTTCAAACGTATGGTACCCGTCATAATATATTTGGTTAAACCATGTAAATAGAGTTTAATATTATAAATAAATTATTTTTATTACACATTAAAAATGTAAATTTAACTGAATATAAATTTTGTGATTTTTAACAAAAAAAGTCTGGTTTTGGGCAAAAAACCAAATTAAAAAATTAGAAAAGAGTTAAAATTATATAAAAATTTAAAATATATTAAATTAAGAAGGTACCTAATATATCGGATCGGATTGGCCAATACAATATTTTGTTTAAAACTATGAGTGGAGGTTCCCTTATATAATTCAAGCTCCTAACAAAAGATGGACAATATGGCCATGTTCTGGTGCCCACGAAAATCAGATTTCCAGATTATTTCAATACTTCAACCTGTTTTTTCTTAATCAACTTATTGCAATTTCTGATGTAGTAGATACAAGTTCAGTCAACATTGTGACTATTCATTAGGTGCATGAACAATGCTATAGCAGAGAATTTAAAGTGATATTAATCAAGTTAAAGCTGCCATTGTAAGTGACCAACATATTCAGTCCTAAAGCTATTGGAGTTACTGCAAACATATATTGCTGATGACATGCAGAGGAACTTGATTGACTAATAGGAATGGTGGATGCCTCATCTCTTCCAAGCACGACCAGCTAATCTTCTGTGTAACACATGCATGGAAACATCTTTTTGCAGTGTTAGCAGTGAATCTCATTTATTATGTCAGGGTACATCAAACATGTTGAATAGCACTTCATATTCATAGATAGATGCGTGTGGATAAATATGATCCTTGATTTTTTTTATTTAATTATACTTTTTTAATCAAATACGATTAAGTAGCTAGGAAGCACTTGATAGTTGAAACCCCTCGGTCGCTCGAGCATCATAAATGTATAAGTGTATGTTTGTATAAGTGTATGTTAAGGGGCTATGCTTAGTTAGGAATAGATTCGGGTCGGATATAATTATATCGACCCCAATCTAAAAATCCAAATCTAAATATGAAAGAGTACATCCATATCAATTACCATATTCTTATTTATTTGAATTTGCCAAATCTTATTTGGTTGACTAAACTAATATAAATAATATACATTTTAATATGAAAAAGGAGAAAATATAAAAATATCATTTAAAACTTTTTAAAAATATAATTTTCTAAAATATTACATATCCGGATTGGGTACTGATCGAATCATCCTAAATCTATATCCGATCCGAATATTTTTAGATATATTATATATTCAAAAAGTTCGAACCAATTCCAATTCAAAATTGTTTTAGATCGGATAGAAACAAGTTGAATTTATATCAGATTTACGAATATCAAATATTTAAACTTATCCCTATCCTTAATGGTTAGACTCAACTTAACAAGATATAGAGTAGAATCGGTTTAGAATCATTTTTGTTATTTTTTAAATTTAGTAAAATAAAAAATTAAATGAAATTTACAAATATATAAATTAAATTATTTTAGAAAATATTGGTTTAACTAAATAAATAATAATAATATATTTTAATAACTTTTGTTGCATGAGATGAAGAGTAAAATAGAGTCGGTCAAATAAAGTCAATCACAAAGTTTGCTATAGAGAGTCGTCTACAAAATTTGACTAGAAAATTTACGAGATAAAGTCCTTGAAAAATAGAATTTGACAAGAAAAATTATGAAATAAAGTCCTCTAAAAATTTTTTGACTTAAAATAATTTTGAAACTGTGTCCTTAGTGTTTAGCGTCGTGAGGAGAGAAATTTCATGCAAATAATATCTTTTTCATGGGAACCAAAGAGAGTCTAAGAGATAAAAAATAAATGGTTATGGTGAAAGGATGATATTTTCTTCAGCTGCTGAATCTCATTCCTTTAATATTACTTGCTCTTCCATGTTCCTTTGTGAGCCACCCAATTAATATTGGATCAAGTGTTGTGTTCTATAGAAAATACGAGAGAAAAAACACACGTTAAGATTATAAATAAATTACCAAAAAATTGGGGTAGCAGCCACTTACAATAAAGCTTTTTTTCTATACATCTTTTCTTTAAAAAAACTCTCCATTTCTTAAAAGGGCACGATGGATACATGGGTTTTGATCTTGTTTCCAAAAATTTCGCTATCATTTTTTTTAACAGTTCAATTTTTTTTCAATCAATTGTAAGCATTTGTATATTCAAGAACACTTTATCCCAATATTAAGTGAATGGTCTGCCACGCCCGGATAATGTAAGCCCATAGCTCAAAGCCCACTAATAATTCCTAAATTTCATAGTATATGGGCCTACTTGTATCGCTTGAGTCTCATGCGTTTAATAACTAAATAGATAAAGGAAAGGCATTTTAAATTTATCAAATAATGAAAGGTTTATAATAATAATGATGGTTTTGAGCTCAATTAAATTGGATTTAACTCGTATTCGGATTAATAAAAAATCAATTTAAAACTCGCCTTGATGTCAAATAAATTGGACCTTGGCTTGTGTATGTGCTTCTCAGTTAGACTTAAAGCTCAAATACTTTATATGAAGATCAAAATTTTGTATCATATGCAAATTTTATTTCTTTCAAGATTTAATTAATATCATAAATGTGTATGACATAATAACAATTATAAATAAAAAATGTATGTATGTGTGTGGGTATTTGTTTTAAATATTTTGATTTTAAATAAAATTTAGATTAAATCAAAAAAATACTAACAAATACAAATTAAACTAGCTTAAGCTAGACTCATGGTTGAATAAAGTCAAATACTAATTTACTCAACTTAAATTGAAGTCAAATGATCCGAGCCTGTGAAAAAACTCAGATTTAATTGCTGAGCTAGCAGCCCTTATTGAGCATGGAGATGAGTTGGGTTTTTTTTTCTCAAAAAACCAAGAAAATACTAAGAGCAAGCCAAAATACATTGCTGCCCTATATTAGCAAGAGCATGGGCACCAGAGGTTGTAGTGTCTCTTGATCCATCCAAGTTGTGCATTGAGATTTGGGGGGAACAAAATCTAGGGAATAAAAATTCACCCATTCTCCCTGAAGAGGCGGAATATTTTGCTCATGAGCTTTTGTTTCTTAAATAAAGAAAACATCAGGTGACAGCTGTCTAAGTATTCTACGAATTTCAGCCACAGAAGAGGGGCTATTAGCCACTCTAATGTTCCATGATAAGATTTTCATATTTATGGGATGCAAACAAACAAATATATATAAACAACGATTATAGAGATAAGGGAATAGGATAACCTTAATATTAAGAATAGACTCTCTCATTTCGTTGCTGGTACTTGCTTCATCAGTTGTGCGCGATTGAGATGATTGAAGTTGAAAGTCTGAAGGGATCATCTGCGAAGGATCAGATAGGATGGAAGGCACAGTCTCCCCAGCCCAAGTACAGAAAAATTTCAGTACTGGAGGTTCCAACCTTGTGCAAGGTGGTTGATTGATAAAGATTTCAATTTCCAACAATTTTAAGAAATCATATATGCGCCCATGTTGTCCGTCATTAGAAGATCAGCTTTTTCCAAGATCTTACCAACAGAAAAATCCTCAGGCAAAGGAATAACTTTCCTTGTATACATAGTGATGACCCGAAAAGAAGTAACTTGTGGGTAACGCATGAGCCGACCAGAAGCCTCCCTTTCAGTATATTTCCAAACAATTCTTTCTGTTTTATTTTGCATGGCAGCAAGTGAAACACACCTACAAGGATGTCTTTGTCAGAGAAGGTAGAAACAAGCTCACATAGATTACAAGACTCCACTTAAGCTAGTAGCATAACTTAACAATAGTAGATGAGACATAGCAGGCTTTGTAAAAATCTTCTTAAGTTTGCGGAAGGTCCTCCTCCAGCAACACAACAGTCTTCGCAGGACTACAGTTAGCAGGGGTCGGAATATAAGAAGGATGAGGTGTACGTGTGGGTGTAAGCGGCGAAGTCTGACCCGTAAACTTGTGCTCAAAATCTGTGAGTCAGATGTGATGGTCGTGGTGGACTAATTTGTTTTGACAACGCAGCAACAGTGGAAGGGACTGCAAGCAACATAGGAGATGTGGTAGATATAGGTTTGGAGGAGGGAATTGGCTCCATACCCTGAGTTGATGAGGTGGAGGAGGATGGAATGTGCAGCTTTTGTCTACACTATCAAATTTGTTTTCCCCAAGTCCCAAGGACCTTCAACCAGGGCCCATGAAAGTGTTGTTTTTCATTGACCGCAAGCTCCTTCTCTTCCTCAGAAAGTGATATTCCATGGTAATCAGAGCACCTACTCATTCTGTGACCCACCCTTCCACAACAGTACAAATAACACGAAGCTTTTCATATTTCAATTTGCCACCAACAAGTTGACCGGAGGCGGTCTGCTTAAATTTGAAAGAAGTAAGCGGTAGCTACAGTGGAATAGACCCGTAAACGCTCACAATGACATTAGCAATATGAAACTTTTTAATACATGGATGCAGTAGGGGAGGAATATAGAACAGACAGCCTCTAAAAATTCTGATGCAGCGGTGGTATTCTGATACTTGTATTTGAGGGGATGGACTTGAACCCAACAATAGAATTTCTCTGTAGATATGGATCACTTGCACTATTGGTATTCGATTTAAATCCAAATATATGAACGGTCAAATCTTATTTGATTCGTATTAAATTTGTCAAAAAATGAATAATATAAATTTATAGATTTTTATCCAAAAAGAAGAAGAATTTTTTATATTACCAAACAGTGCAAAGATAAGGTATAATTACCAAAAAAAAGGAAGATATAATCATAATGACACCTTTGTTTAGTTTTTAAAAAAATTATCTAACAATCTCAACCACCACTTAAAAAAGGGCTTTTTAAAAATATTTTGGCCACCGTGGTATTCTTTGTGGCCAATGGTGTAGAATGGGCGGCTGCCCCTCAGCCTAGGTACCTAATTCAGACTACCCTAACGTTAGGCAGCTGAGGGCGCCCATCGGCGGCCTTTATATAATTTTTTTTTTTTGAAAAATTTTATTTAATGGTATTTTAGATTATTTTTATTTATCCCCCTTTTATAATAATTAGGACTAATTTTTCCACCACATGATAATATAAAAAAATTTCTATCTTTTTTCTAGTAAAAAGTTCTAAATTTTAATGCAACATGTGAAAAATCATTATGTTTTTTAAAAGTATATACTCTCATAAAATATCATCTAGAGTGTACAATAATTTTAAATTATATAATATAATAAATAGTTTGAAAATCTAAATTAATTTTGTTTGAATATAAATAGTAGTGGTTTGTGGAGGTCGGATATGCAAACCTATAAGAGCTTATATGAGGTTGTTTTGCACAGTTTTTATTCTTTGGTGTTGCTGAAAATTGAAATGTCTTCTCCTCTTTCATTGTCATGCATTTATCTTTAATTATAACATTATTTTTTGATTTTTTCTAATGATAGTAGTAGTCATGGAGCCCAAAAAAATGAGGAAACATGTGAGAAAGAAAAAACATCTTTCTCTTTATAGCAAATAGTAGATATTATATAAAACTCGGGTTGTTTGTGTAAAATCCGCCTCGTTTGTCTGATGGTTTTAGAATTTGTTAGTCTTGAGCTAGATCGAGTTACTTTTGCCTAACCCTTTTGTCATGTATATATGTATGATATGGAAGGCGTGAGACAAGGCCCAGTCTCCCCGACGTTTGGTGCGCCCAGTTGGACACTACATCACCATGACTTTTAATTTTGGTTTAGTTGTGTCATGCTGTAGTTAGCGTAGGACTGTATCTTTCATATGTCTAGTATGCATCGCATTTGTTTGGAATCTCTTTTGGTCAATCCTAGCCCCTGTGATGCAGCTCCCGAGGTCGTCCTTGACCACCCTAAGGTGAAAAGGAGCTGATCGGGCTCCTTTGCGCTGAGTATAGCCCCTAGGAGTAGAAGTTTGAGGGTAGGAATCTTCAAAAGACATCCTCCTAACCTTCTTTAAGGTAATGTTCTTTCCCTTCCTCACTTTTTTTGTGTTTTCTGGTCTATTGTGCTCACTTGTATGTTGTTTTTAATATTTGCTTGATTTTATACAAGTAGATTTCTGTCTTAGAAGCATTTTGGGAATTGTTTGAGTATTTTTGGATATGTAATAAAATAGTTATGATTATTTTGCTTTAAAATCTTAGTTTCATACACATCCATAGTAGATTGAGCATATCTCTTGTTGTAGATGTTATTTGCGTATGTGTCTTGTTGTATATGATCATTGACATCTACAAGTTATATTTTCATGGTCTTGTATGATAAGGTCATTTGATGCATGTATGGGTGTAAAATGTGGAGAAAGGTGTCAACGTTCCTATTTCTAGTGACATAGCTACCCCTTTTACCAATATTATCACTGTGTTACAGATAATGTTTGGCTAAAATCTTATTTTCATGTCTAGGGTTTCATATTAACTAAATCCTGTTAAAATATCAGCCTAAATGGATGTCATTATGGGCATGAACATAATACCTAATCCTAGACTATGTTTGTTGTGATGTGTTGTTACTATGGCAAGGTCTGACTTTAGGGTTGTTAAAGAAGGTTTGAGGACTCAGTTAAATATGTAAAATTTACATAATGATCCACCAAGTGTCTACATGAAACCCAGTTTGTTTGGGGCATTTTGGGTGTTATTTATATGGTTAATAAAATCGGTGAATTTGGGTTGATAGTAATGCAGGGTCAAACCCTCGAGTTGTAAAATCCTTAACCCTAGTCAAGTGATGGTAAAATTTTCTAATATTTTATCTAGACTCTTGGTTGTTTGCCTTATTGATCACCCTCACATTTTAGAACATTTGAATGGTTAGTTTAGTCTGTAAAATATTTGAAACATGTAGAGGTCAAGTTTGTCTTATGCAGCTCCAAACATTTCCTGCTAATGCCTTCCATTCCCGATTTCCTTAGGCTAGAATACTTGATGTTTTAGTCTGAAATTTTGTAGGATTACATGTCACGGTGTTAGCTAGCCTCCTTAGTTATCCATGAATCAATTGGAGTCTCCAAGCCCATGAGGGAACCTTTAATAAATTTGGTGTGTAACTCAGGAACACTCTTCCCAGCACCCTAGCCTTACATTAGTGGGCCTTTTTTGTCATTTTAGCCTATACACCTAGCTATCGCAAATTGTTTGACTAAACCTTAGTGAGTGGGGTCCCATTATTCTAAATTTCAACCCATTTAAAGTTTGTTTGTCCTATAAAAAAGGTTAAACCCGCTTGATTAATCAGGGCTATGTTCTAAGTAAGTTTATTCACTAATTATAACATAAATGATCTAAAATTTAATTAAGGTGTCTAATGGTTATTAGTAAGTGATTAATTAACTTAATTGGATTAATCATGTTTTTGAATGTGCATGTGTATGTGTGGAGGCTTTGCATTGTTTTGTATGCCAGTTTGATTACAGAGTGATTGAGATCCATTTCATTGTTAGGATATGCAAGGTAAGCTCACCAAGTTAGGAAATGAAACTCCACTCATCTAATTCTATAGGATTCATTTGCTTCATCTTTTTCTTGACTCCCTAAGTGAGGATTTCAACTAATTTTTTGATGATAGGATGACGTCAATGACATTTTATCGAATCCCAACGATGTTGGGCTGAGATCCCTTAATGATTTTCAAAAGAAAGATCAAGAAAATCTATGGTATAAGTCCATGCCCAAGTCTATTATATAACTACTATGAGGGTTTACAGTGTTACGAATAAGAGAGTTGTACAAAGATATACATATTGCACTAGTATTCCTTCTGTACTGCATAACATAACTCATTTTCAAAATTTATGGCATTGGTTTCGAGCCATTCAAGTACAATGACAAGTGATATACAGGTGATGTGAGGGTGTAAATATATACGTTATGCTATACTGTCGTTGAGTTGTTTTGGCATGAGTATGTTTATGATGTGCGGCTACTTCAGCCAATTTTTACAACCTTGTAATGTAGTCTGGAAGTTTTAATTTTCTTCATGTGTAATGAGATACCCTTTTGTCAGTATTGAATTATCAGTGAGTTGTTGTGGTGATGGCCGACGTAGGCGGACGAATCAGAGGGCTCTTGGTGGGGACTGTGCCTTTCATTTTATGATTGACATCATTTGTGATCATGCTTGATTGTGTTATGTATTTTGTGAAAATATCATGTTATGGATTGTAATGTGGGCGGGTGCCCTAACCCTTATTTTTGGAGACTATGTATTGTTAAATGAATTGGGATTGCTATGGTGTATGTGCTATTTTTGCGATTGTTGTTCTTTTATTATATTCTTTCTTTGTAGGATGATCGATTTAGAGCAATAACTAATGATCTCATGGCCTAAAAGCCTTGGAATTGATGCTAGAGCATGTAAGGTATGTAAAAGGATTTGGACGTAGTTGTGTGTGTGCGTGCGTTAAAGTAACAAAAATTGGAAGAGCTCACAGTTTATACCACCTAAAGAATCTACGTGAAGACCAAGTTTTTGGATATAATACCCTGACACTTAAAAATTTGTGCTTATCATTAAATATGTTTCACATAATATGCGAAATAAGTAACCGCAACCGTATTATTTCCCCTATAATATGTTCCACATCAACTAATTACTTACCTAACTCCAAGATGGGAACTAAGTATGAAACAAGATCATGCATCATCCCATTTTGTTGTGTGTGCATGGTATGATATATGTGAGCCAAGGCTTTAGTCTCCCTAGTGTTTTGCATACTTGATCAGACTTTACGTTGCCGTGACTTTTGTTGCCATTTCAGTTGTGTCATGTCATAGTTAGATGTTAGGATTGAATCCCTAATGTCTAGTTAGTTTGCTTGTGTTTGAAACCCCTTTTGGTTGATCTAGTCATTGCAGGACCCTTGGCACAATTCCCAAGGTCATCCTCAGTCACCCTAGGGTGAAAACTCTAGATCTGTGTTTCATGCATTTAGCGCAAAGGTGACCAGCTAGTGCGCCTTGTACTCAACCTTAGGGAAATTCTTTTAAATTTTCCTGCCCTTAGTTGCAGCCCAATGGTGCTCGCCCAATGCCTTAACCCTGAAACCTAAGTTTTCCCTTTTTGTGGACACAAAGGCGCTCAACTAGCTCCTTTGTGCCCACTGGGGTTGTGTTTGTGAGTGTTTTTCCTTGCACATGTTTGGCCAGCCCCTGGCTAGGTGTTTGGCTGGTCAGAGTTGGCGCAAAGGTGAGCAACTTGCACCTTTACACTGGACACCGTTTCTTATCCCATAAATACCTCACTATTTCCACTATTTTTCACTCATTGTTCTTCCACCGACCCTCTTCCATCTATTTATCTTTTTCACTTCATCCACCACCCTCCTAGACTTTCTTCCAGCCTTCTACAAACTCTCCTATCCCCTAAGCGTTGAAGGTTTTGGGGATGTAAGCTCAAAAAGACCTCCTCCTAGGCTTCTTTGAGGTAAAGTTTTCACCTTTCGTCCTCTTCCCAATGTTTCTTAGTATGTTTCATGTGAATTCTTGTATTTATACATTTTTTAATGATTTGATCAATGTAGATCTATTTCTTAGGATAATTTTAGGATTAGTGAAGTTTTTGGAGTTGTGATAAAAGGGGTATGATTATTAGCTCTACGATGTTAGTTTCATGCACATCCATGATAGATCAAGCATATCTTTTGTTGCAGATCTTATTTTTAATCCTTCTTATTGTATATGATTACTGACATGTAGATCTACTAGTTATGTGTTTATGGTTTATATAACAAGGAAGTTTGTTGCATGTATGGGTGTGAAACTTGGACAAAGGTTCTTGGTTCTAGTGACATAAGTGTAAAACCCACGATTCAAATTAGGGTTTTATATTTAGACCGGTCGGTTCAACCGTTATTTTCGAGTCGAGTCAGTTTCAGAACACGTGTACTGAGCCGACGCCAGTCTCGTGTATGAGCCATGAGGGTCATGTGTATCCAAGTATATGATGATAACGTCATGAACACAGCAGAAAAGAATGAGTTAGCAGAATATATGAGAGTATGCAGTTCATTTTTTTATTATGATATATAATGGATCGTAGAATTAGTTTTGGGCCGTTACCCGCGTTAGGACGTGTTACGGGCATTTTGGGTGGGTTGATAGTTCTAGAGTATATCATTATGATTTTTTTGTGTTGTTTGATTTTATGAGATTTTTCCCAAAATTTTTTGGAATTTTTCTTACGACTTAAATATTATTTTGACTCGAGTCGGAGACGAGTCAAGTTATATTTACGACTTTGCCACCACACCTTCCTTTCTTCCCAAACCCCGACGCCACCCCATGCAGCGTCGCCGCCGCCGCTGCCGGCGCCGCCCGGCCACCGATCGTCGCCGCCGCCGCTGCCGGCGCCGCCCGGCCACCGATCGTCGCCGCCTAGCCCCGCGACGACGTCGTCGTGCTGCCCCGACCAAGTCCGACCCCCATCGGGCCGCTGCGACGCCGGATCGTCGTGCCAAGAGCCACGCCCGCGCCGCGCTTCTGTCGTCGCCCGCGCTGCCGGCGACCGTTGCCACCATGATCGGGTAGTCACCTCGACACCCTCGACCCCCTAGCGGCCTTCCCCGACCGGAGCGGAGGCCATCGCCGCCCTGGCCGGCCGGATCTAGCGACCCATCGCCGCCGGCCCTGTTTTAGCCATTCTTCGGCGAGCCACCACCTCCGTTGGCCGCGTCGACCTCATAGATGAGTCGGGGTCGCCGAGCCGGTTCCGAGGGTACCCAACACGACCCCTTTCCGACCAGTAGACGCCGCCGGCGATTGTCGCCGGAAAACCACCAGAAGTCGCTGGAAAACCGCAAGCAGCTGCCGGAAAACCGCCGGAAAAATCGGAATTTCTGGGATTCGCCGGAATTCACCGAATCTTCCTCGGGGCTCACCCAGTGGAGCCCGATCGAGCTTCGGACGCCGATGAGCGCCAAATTTGAGCTCCGAGACGCGCGACAGAACCCTAGCCGTCGCCGATTGCCGACGATGTGAGGTATAATTACCTCCGATTGATTTATTTAAAATTGATGATAATTGTTAGCATAGCATGCTAGGGTTGATTAATTATCATGATTAATGTCTTGACCATGAATAAAGTAAAGATGCGCATGATGTGATTAACAGGGAATGATAATTAAGTGACCTGATGAACTAAAGTAAATTTGAGCATGATAATCGAGTACAACGTAACTTAGGAAATATAATTAGATTGATATTAATAGGATAAGTTGGAATTACTTTCACATTATAATTGTTGCTTGTTATGGTTGATGATTGAATTGTGTGATGTTTGTTGAGTTTGATGCATCATTTAGTTAGCGGGCGTTAGTATTTAGTTTTGATGTGTAGGTGCGGAGTAGGAGCTCGCCGCCTAGGCGCGATGACACGCTTGGAGCTTCTACCAGGTCCGTTTAGGACTTCGTCTGATTTTTACGATCTTGTCTATTGTATGTTTGATTTATTGTCTGCAGGACGGGTTAAGTGGCGTTTTATCGGATCCCACTTAACTCGGGCCATTTAACCGAACATTTTCCGGATTAATAACCCCTCGAGGATGAGATCCCTCGAGGTTGATTTCGAAAACAAGATCCACCACAAGTTGCCTTCGGGCCTATTATATAAATCCCTACCCAGCCCTATATATATGTAGTTTTCGCGTTTTCAGTGAGACGAGAGATGGAGAAATCGACTGCACGTACCATGCAGAGGATGCCGTGACAGTCAAAGCGGGCTCTGGATTAGTGCCAGCGGACTGTTCCATTCCCGAGGGATCCTGACAACTCCGCGTTTGAGTTCCTCACACCCGGAGAATGTGGAGGTTTACGGGTACTGTTTAGTACAGCGCATGTCCGGACTTGTGGTTCAAAGGGTACTAAAGGCGACTGCCTGAGAGTACTCGGCCTTCGTGCTCAAGGCCAGGAGAAATATGGAGGTAAGGAGAGGGCTTAGGATAAAGTTTCACGAGAAGTACTGAAAAAGAAGTGCTGAGAGTAGCACAGTACCAGCAGCAGAGCAGTAAGTTCGGGATGCTACTGGGTCTGCAGCCCAGTGGCTCCTCAGTAGTGCCCTTCAGAGTGTTCACGTGGAGTATATGATGATTTCTTTCATATGAGAGTTTGCTCTCATAGCCAGTTTGTTATAGTTATTTTCTTTTCCGGACCAGTAACGCTTGTTACTGACGTGTTTCTTATACTATATGTAGGTGATAAGCACGAGATGGATGGAGCCGGCCAGGACGGAGGAGCAATGAGGTCTTCTGCACACACACATGTTGGGTGATCTGAATGTTTAATGTTTTGTTATGATGTTATTTTATACACATGCTATGATTAAATGTTTGAGCATGATGATATGATGTGAATGGAATGCTAAGACATGATAACAGAATGCAAAATATGATTAGAGTTGCGCAGCGGAAGCTTAGTGGGTTGAGACCCAAGTTTCAGAATGAATATGTTATAAATGAGATTTTGTGTGATATGTTAATGCATGCCGATATATTTATATATATATTATTTTGACAGGGTGGGCCCATAATTGCACTTTTATGAGAGACTCTGTCAGTTTTACTTCAGAATTTTCATCGATTTTGCTCGTAATTGTGATGGTGTGAAAATTGGTTGCATGTCATCCATGTAGTATCCTGTTAGGGTTTTATGCATTTACACATGCATATAGCAAGTTGGATCTTCATGACGGATCGTA